>JPJV01002517.1:0-21487 GCA_000750745.1 Pseudogymnoascus sp. VKM F-4281 (FW-2241)
CCCCTCGCGCTCGCGCTCGCGCTCGCGCTCCTACAATACCATACTATGCACGCCTATACAACAAATACGCGCAAGCATTCTCAGCGGCCGGAAACATACACCGCGCCGCCACACTACAATATATATATTTTATTAAACCGCCCTACCATCCCAGCCACAACTACTGGATTGGGATTTTCTTGTACATCGTTCGAAACACCTTCATTCACTGCCACTCGCGGCATCATAGACAACCACCACGGGGGTCATTGCCTTCCTTCAGCTACCATTCATGGACATACATTCTCTTCGTCGTTCACCACTGCTGTGGTGTCGCCGTTCTGTTTTCGTCGTACTGGGATTCTTTTTCGTTTTTATTTGAATGTGAGCGTTGGCGTTTTACGAGTCTGCATTTGGGATGGTGTGTTAGGGATTTGGGTCTGGGATTTCTATTTGGGGGTGAGAAGTGCATGGTTGGAAAGAGGGGGAAGGGGAGAAGTAGGTTTGAAAGAGAGCATAGGGGGCGGGGGGGAGATAGAATGGATAGACGGAGATAGATATAAGATGAAGGATATCATTTCTACGCGCATTGCTGTTTTGCTGATTACGTATATGTGTTGTTTCTGTCCTCGAATTCCAGCAAAGCCAGTTCGTATACCCATTCGAGATAGGTTACAGCGGATATAACCCGTCAACGTCATAAATACACCTAAACAAAGATCAAAAAAAAAAAACTCTAAAGAAGAACGACATGCTCTGGCACAGTCACAAGGCTTCTTTAAGCAGAAAACATCTAATCAACAGAAGGCATTATCTCAAATTGAGCAAAGTTCCCTTGCTACTGCCACTGAAGACAGACATCTGCGTGTAGGGAATTTTTCCAAGAATACGTGAGATTCAAACACTATATATATGTCACGGGTGGAGACGCGGGGACTGAGGTTCGAGTTATCACCTAATAATCCCTCTTGCGATCACTCAAACGACGGTCGTGGTTCCCTGTTCATCGAACCCTAACACCGTGGTCTCTCAACCCACCTGGGGTCAATTCCATAAACAGGTCTCTCTCGGCTACCGTTAAAGTTGCCATGTTAATTGCATTCTCAAGCCGGGAATAGCAGCAAATCGTAAATGAGGTACGGACTGTCTGGTGTTTTAAGTCCTGATATCGAGTCGTCTACGCCGCTAGACGGTGATATGGCTGGGGCGAGGTCATCTAGCTTCTCATGACTGATGGCTGAGGATGGTGAGGGCGAACCCTCTGACTTGTTATCGTCTCTCCAATCATCACAGAAGACAACTGCGATGTCTTCCGTGTCGTGGTCAAAACGAGGCCAGCGCATTGAACGATGAAAAAACTTATTGGATGGTACTAGTAACGTTAATTCTGGATGCATCATCATGAGGATCGGATCTTTGGGGTAAAGGTTCTGATTGTAGCCACATGGGGCAGCTTGTTTACTCCTGATAATGAATGCATTCAGTGCCATGTTCAACAAGGGTCCCGTCGGTTGTCTCTAACCATATCGAAACTTCAGTCTGCTATGGTAGAAGCCGAGTGAGTCGTCGACAAACTGGGCAACTTCAGTGAAACATGACCATCTTCCTCCGCTACAAAAAAACATACCGGTATCTCTTTACTTACCGCTACGATGATTTATCGGTGCCATTCCTGTCAAGTGCGGAATTTACGGCTATATGACGCGACGCTCGGGGTAGTTGCGAGCGTTAGTGTCACGGCTGACCTATTTTGGCCTCGCCTACACGGCTACTCAATATTGGGGAAGATTAGAGTATGCAACCTCTGCGGGGTAGACCTGCGGGGTAGACCTGCAGGAACCAATTTAGTGGAGAATGGCCACTGATATATATGCAGGATAAAAATGTGGGGTATGAAAGGGCATATTGCGAAAGAGAGCGACATAAAACACGTTTGGAAGGGCCCTCTAATATCACAATCCAAACCACCAAGGTTAATTCTTAGGAAAGCTCACGACCGCACATTCAAAAGTCAATATGTCTAGCAATATTCCGTCTTCCATGTTTGCGTGGAGGAAGCACTCGGACAGCTCTGACCCAGTACGTCGACAGGTTCTTGGCTTCACAGTTTGAGAATGTTACTGATAATGGAATCCTGACGTGCAGGTATGGGAAGAAGTCCCAGTACCAGTGACTCCGCCAACTGGGTTTTTGGTTAAAATGATAGCTTCAGGTGGTAAGTCTACAACGTGCCTCACTTCGCCGGCAGTGGAGAGCCTTGCAGCAATGCACATCTTGCTGTAACTCTGCTAATACAATGCTGACGAACTGTGCAGTATGCCGCAGCGACCATGCAATATTGAATGATAAGAAGCCCCGCCCGTGGTTTGAGAAAAAATTCACCCTTGTGCGTTGGCACCGTGTCCTAGTACCTCCTTCATCTTTAAGCATCGGAATTTTTAATATTGAATTTAGGGACATGAAGGCTGTGGGGAGATTGTGCGGATCGGTGATCAAGTTAGAGATTCTAAGTTCAAGCTGGTACGTGTATTCCCTGAATCAAGGTGGCTCTAATTTTCATGTTAACTGAATTTTCACGTATAGGGCGACGTGATTGCGCTTGATGCTGTACCTGGCTGTGGCCTGGATGATTGCTTAGAATGCTCTCGTGATTTATCTCAACTTTGCCAAAGATGCCACCATTCTGGCATCGGTCAGGATGGCTTCCACGCTCCATACGCAGCGATAGATCAACGTGGTGCGGTACTTGTGCCAAAAGGTAATGTGTCAAGATATTGTCCTCGTGAACAAAGGGCTAAACCCGTTAACATAACCTTCAGGAGTCACACCTGCTGAGGCTGCGGTAGCTACCGACGCCGTGAAGACCGGTTACCATGCCATCACTAGGCGGGGTCAGGTAAAAGCCAACGAGACTGTCTTTTTGTTCGGCCTCGGAGGACTGGGATTTAATGCGCTGCAAACTGTGCTACATATTGGAGCAAGGGTCATCATATCGGACGTGAAAGAGGAGCTATTAGAGGAAGCAGCGAAGATCGGTGTTCCGAGAGGAGATATAGTGCCTGTTGGAAAGTCTCCAGCGGCCTTTGTAGTCGAGCATGGCCTTCACATCGATACGACACTAGACTTTGTCGGCACTCACCAAACCTTCAATGACGCCCAGCAAATTGGTACGCAATCTTGAATCTCGCTGTAAACTAATCATTAACGTTGAAATTAGTACGCCGAGGTGGAAAGATTGTTTGCATCGGAACCCTAAACCTTGAGAACGTTGTAGACATGAAAATCGGTATCAGAAAGAGACTAAGCTTTATCTTCTCATACGGTGGACAGCTGAAAGATCTCGAAGAGGTGTTGGATTTGATCGCAAATAAAGCAATTTCACCGCAAGTTGCGAGCAAGGCTCTATCGGAGTTCCCGAACGTCATACAAGGTCTTCTTGATGGCAAAATCAAGGGGCGTATTGCTTTAATGTTCGATCAGTAAGACTCCAACGGGTGGATGATTAGGGCGGTGGACCGAAGGATGAGTGGCTGGCGCGGTGCGAGCGACTGGCTGTAGAATCATTTTTTGGAGACCGAAGTATAATTCTTATATAGCAGGAACTTATGTGTGGGATTGCTATGCACACAAGAATTCAGGTGAGACTCTGACAGTGATCCATATTGAAGAGGTATCATAGTATACAGGATCCTCAAAGAGTGGGTTTACTATAATACATTATCATAATAAGCCGACTTCAAATATTTTACGCGCCATGTCCATTGTTTTCTGTACAGAAACTATACAATGCCTTGTGAAAATTTTCCATAAAATCGTTATGCCGATGCATTAACACTTGCGGCCTTTGTCATCCCAATTCCAACTGCTGCCGTAGTCCCAGCATCCACAGGCAAAATCACCCCCGTCATCCATCTTGCATGATCACTCGCAAGGAACACAACCGCACACGCGCAATCCCATCCAGTTCCCTCTGTCCCCAGCAAACTCCTGGCTTTTCTCGCCGCTCGTGCCTCCTCCGTCATGCCACCCGCGTACATCATTGGCGTATACAGCATCTGCAGCACAAATTAGAACAGCGACAATCTCCAGCTGGAACGAAAACTAATTTACCCCTGGACACACGCAGTTTACTCTGATTCCATCCTCGGCATGGTGCGCCGCCATAGCGCGCGTCATGTTGACTATCGCACCTTTGCTCGTCGGATACAGCAGGTGCGGCGTTCCGCCTTTCAAACCCGCGACGCTGCCCATATTGACAATGGAACCGCGCTGCTCTCCTTTGTTCCGTGCCATGGCCGGCACTGCATATTTAGCCATCAGCACCATGCTCGACACATTGAGCTCAAGGCCACGCGCCCACTCCACCATATCGACATCGACGGCGGTCCCTGGTGCGCCGCCAACGCCAACATTATTAACCAAGATATCGAGGCGGCCAAACTCGCGCAGCGCGAGCGCGACGGCCGCTTCGCAAGCATCTGCCGAAGAGACGTCGGCTTGTGCGGCAACGGCGCGGCCACGGCCAGGCTGCGAGTTGACGAAGTCGACTGTCTTCGTTGCCCACTCGAGGTTCAGGTCCAGGCAGAGCACATCGCAGCCATCGGATGCGAGGAGGATGGATATGGCGCGGCCGTTGCCTATACCGTCACCTGCGCAGCCAGCGCCAGTGACGATTGCGACTTTGCCCCCGAGAGAGCGCGATGGGGGTGTGGCGGAGATGTTGATGTCAGACATTTTGGCTTGGTGTGTATTCAGTCGAATGTTGCTTGGGAAGGGAGTACTCTACTACGTGACCCTTTGTTGTGAGTGTCGAACATCGATTTCGCATTAATATCGAGTATCACATGAAATGCACAAACGGAAGATCTTGGTTCATAATCTGATTCTGAAGTAGCTCGCCGGGTGCACTGCGGCATCTATCTCATGACGGCACGATTTTCTGTACCCACCACATGGCAAGTCCGCAAGTTGGAATATTGAATAATGGCAAGTGGAGATGCCGATGAGGAGAAATAGCGGGGTACAACAGGGGTAGCCGTAACAACTGTGGGGTAAGGCTACGGTATTACCGTTTTGGCATTGCCGTTACTCAATCCCCTAGTCGCTCATCCTTGCTCATTACCCCTCATGAACAGCTCCTGGTGATCAACTCACGGCATTTATCGTCACTCGAGTTACTGCAATTAACAAAATCACGTGGCTCTCAGCTTCAATCTATAAGTTATGTAGATGTAAGTTATGGTTTAACACTCAATAATAAGATCGGAACAGCAAAATTAACATAAATGCGAAAAAGATTCTTGGAGTAAATAAATAAACAGATCAACAGATAAACGAATAAACGGATAGTCTGAAAATGTGCGACTTCTCCTCCTACGGCGGACTTAGCGACGAATGGCTGGCTGTCGAGGCAAGCCTGCCATCTCCACCAGCCAACCAAACCGTCTCCGAGCTGAAACGCAGCGCCAACCAAGGCCGGGAGACCCTCGCCAGCAAGGCAATGGTTTCACTCTCCTCACAAATCCACATGTGCGACCACTCGATCCGCACCCGAGACGGGCACTCCATCGAGGCGCGCAGCTACCGGCCGTCATCCGCCACAGCGGCTACTCAGCCACCACTCCCCGTTTACATGCATTTCCACGGCGGCGGCTTCGCCTTCGGGACGCTGGCATCTGAGGATGCAATATGTGCGCGCATCGCTGTCAGTGTCGGCGTTGTCGTTATTAATGTGAATTACCGCCACACGCCGGAGTTCACGTACCCAACAGCCTGGAACGATGCGCAGGATGCGTTTGAGTGGTTACATGGCCACCTTGATGAGATACATGGGGATGGACGGAAGGTGGTGCTTGGTGGGATATCAGCTGGGGCGCGGCTGGTTGCGTCGTTGGTGCTCGAGAAGCGCTTGGGCAAGACGGCATCACAGTGTCCTGATATTTTAGGACAGGTCCTGATGATCCCGTCGCTGGTGCAAGCGAACTGTTATACGCCGCAATTGAAGAGGATGAGGGATCCCAGTGTTTCTTCCTACGTCGAGAACGAAAATGCGCCGATTCTACCGAGGAGCAGAATGAAGATGTTCGAGGAGCTTTTGAAGGTGGAGTTTTCGGATGACACAGACACGAAGTTGAATCCGGGGAATGCGACACCCGCGGAGGTGAAAGGGTTACCAGCGACGGTTTTTGGTATTGCGGCTGTAGATCCGCTACGTGACGAGGGACTGCTCTATGCGAAGCTGTTGACGGAGGCTGGGTACGTTAGCCTTGACTCTTGACTCCTTACACATTTTGAAGGTTTTATAATGGCTAACCGTTGCGCCATGATGTAGAGTCCCTACCAATATCAACGTGTTTAGAGGCGTTCCCCACGGATTCCGCCGTTTTGGAGAAAGGTTATCAGAAAGTAGACGATGGGACAATGTCATTGATGAAGGAATAAAGTGGGCTTTGAGTAATCCAGCGGCGACGTACAATTTTGATATCAAGGTATAATAATTTTTATAGGTTATGGGACGGTAGCGGAGCATGGGGGCAATAAGGGGTTGGTAGGTGGTCATCAGCCTTACTAAATAACGCCAGTAATGATCACGTTTCTCCACTTAGATCGTCAGATTCGTGACTGAGCCATCTACAAGACTTTCGTATAGATATAGGATTACTGACGCAAAGATAACATCTCATTATCTATTCTCTATACTACTATTCCGTGCTTTAGTTCGTGAATTAAGATATACAGATTAGCTACCATATGCACTCGCGGCCCCTCAATTCTCATATTTCATAGTTACTCATAACATTAATTATCAGTGTACAGAGACATGATATGGCACGAAATACAGAATAATGTCAAATGATTAAATACATCATTCATTGCGCATGTGCATTATCATCCTACACTACAACCAAAAGTCCAGTAAAATATCTAAGTCCGCTAAAAACAAAAAACGATTCTATACTGACAAGAGCTTCAAGTCGACATACTTCCGAGACGCAACCTCATCACACCGCTTCCTATACCCTGGCGCCGGGCCATTGTATCGTGATATAGACCGTGACTGCTTGTGCGCAAGGTTCTTATTTACCCCTGTCATCCACGAATCTACCTCGTTGGCCAGGAGCCCCTTTGCACAGTTGTGCACATGGTCCGTCCATTGCGCCACGCCATCCGTCGTCGCTTCGGCATACGTGATGCGGTTATCACGTGCATAACAGATGAAGTCCGAGACCCAGTTTACGGCATATTCGATGCTTCGTGGGATGTTGCCGAACATTTGATGAGGGCCCATGATCATGAACATATTTGGGAAGCCGTGAACTGTCAGGCCAAGGTAGGTCTGGATGGAGTCGCTCCACTTATCCGCTAGTTTCTCGCCGTCGATCCCCTGGAAATCAACCGCCCTGAAGGAACCAGTGACAGCGTCGAAACCAGTAGCGTAGATTATGACGTCGAAATCGAGGTCTTCATCTTTGGTCTTGATGCCATTTTGGGTGATCCGCTCAATAGGGTTCTCGTTGATGTCCACCAACTTGACATTTGGCCGGTTGAATGCCTCATAGTAGCCGCCCTCCAGAGGCACCCGCCTCGTGCCAAAACCGTGGTTCTTAGGAATCAACTTCTCTGCAAGTTCTGGGTCATTGATACGTTGGCGGATCTTATTCGCAACAAAGTTGCTAAACAACTCGTTTGCCTTGCGGTCCGTACCAATGTCGTTGAAGTTACTCAGCCATTTGGAGAAACCCGGTTGGGCATATATGGTTTCCCAATGAGCCTCACGCTCTTCAGGAGTCACATCAAACGAAGTTCTCTTGTCAGATGCGTGAATGAAACAGGCATATGAATCAAGGCACCTTTGGAAGATTTCTGGATACCGCTGACGAATCTCTTTCATCTCTTCCGGGCTGATCTTCGTATTGCGAAGCGGGGCAGTCCAGTTAGGAGTGCGCTGGAAGACGGTCAGGGAGCCCACCGTCTTGACGATTTCTTGAATGGTTTGGATGGCAGTGGCCCCGGTGCCGATAATGCCTACGCGTTTGCCGTCAAGCTTTCCACCAGCATCGCTAGGCCATCTTGCAGTGTGAAATGCGTCGCCTTTGAAGTCATGGACACCTGGAATAGTCGGAAGTGTAGGCTCATTCAGAATACCCATGCATGTAATAAGGTACCGCGATGAGTACTGAGCGCCGGTCGCATCGGTTGTCAACCAGGAATTGGTGGACTGTTGGAAATGTGCCGATTTGACGCGGGTATTAAATTGCATACTGCTCTTCAATTCAAACTTGTCCACAAGGAACTGACAGTATCGCAGCGTCTCTGGCTGGGAAGAGAAATGTTCCGACCAGTCCCATTCGTTGAGAACCTCCTGCGAAAAGGAGAAAATATATGAGTAACTTTCGGAGTCAAATCGAGCTCCGGGGTAGCGGTTCCTAGTAATGGTTAACGCTTGGTCTGTGGCCACAAATTGGTGTTTATTACCAGAACCATGTGCCGCCTTCTCCTGAGCCAGCCTCGATCACTTTGGCTCTTAAGCCCATTTCGCGCATTCGATACAAAGAGTAAATACCACTCAAACCCGCGCCAATAATGAGGACATCGTAATCGAGGTCTTTATTGGCCGACATGGCAGACGTAGAACCATTTGTATGGCCGTTGATGTGGCCATTGGTGTGGCCATTGGTGTGGCCGTTGGTGTGGCCGTTGGTGTGGCCGTTGGTGTGGCCGTTGGTGTGGCCATTGGTGTGGCCATTGGTAACGGCCATAGCGAAATATATAAAAAGGGTATCTAGTGGTAGTATGACAGGCAAGACGAGAAGATTATTTAAAAAGTGTCGTTGATGAGAATTAATTTATCATTTGAGCATGTTGATATGGAGGACCCTGCCAGCGATTTTAAACAAGAGATAAGAAACCTTACTTGCTGTCTGTGGGGTGCGGGGTAAGGTGATGGGTGTGGGCACCGTGGGGATTTTGCGCCGTCCGACCCGAGTCGATGCCGTGCATGGAGTTTAGTATAAATCGGCATTACCGTTATGGGTTAGTTTGTACGTTTTCTGTGGACTTTACTTGATCTGTCTTTGCCGACATAGTTTAGTATCCCCAGACGCTCTAAACGCTGAATGTTTGCCGGGTGGCTTAAACCCCGCCGCCGTGGGCATTATGTTCGGCACCATTGCCGAAAGGGTCTTGTATTGACCTGACCATCTCTCAGTATGTATTCTAACTTTCGTTAGTACCTAATCTTACACTTAATTTCTTAGACCTCGTTGACCTCGTTGATCTGCTCTGCTTTAGGGATGCCGGAAGTCTCTCAAAGCTTCAATGGCAACGCCACTTATGATTATGTCACGGAACAGGGTCTTACTGGGTTTGGTGGGGAAATGGGAATCGATTTACTCGAAGAACTTACTCCTCTATAAAGATTGTATGCCTAACTCTGGACTTATCTTGCTTGTATCTTGGAAATTATCAGTATATCGAAACAACATACTTCATTGGCAAACATGACTGTCGAACAACCTCTTGTTGCAAGTGATGGAGAGGTTCCTCTCATCCCTCAGGTCAACGGTGTTGCCAGTGCCAACGGTGTCAATGGAGTTCACTTGAAAGCAAAACGGCCAGTGCCCAATGGCACAAAAGCCAATGGCATCCAAAGTTCTCCCATCACCTCGCACACAAATGGCCATGCCACCGATCCGTTTGATCCGTTTACCTTGAATGAGCAATATGCCTACACTTCGAGGAAGCTGAAAGTGATAACTATTGGTGCTGGCTTTTCCGGACTGATCTTGGCCCACAAGTTCCAACATCGATTTCCAGAGCTACAGGACATCATAGAAAATACCATCTTTGAGGAGCGCGGCGACGTTGGGGGAACATGGCTGGTCAATCATTACCCTGGTGTTCAATGCGATGTTCCCGCGCACATTTATGTAATTCTCAATCTCTTACCTTTGCTCGAGTGCTATCTAATATTTATTACAGGCCTTTCCATTCGATCCCAATCCAAATTGGGAGCGCTTCTACGCTAGTGGCCAGGATATTCACGATTATATCAAGAGAACTGTTAAGAAGTGGAATCTTGACCGCGATATACAATTAAACACGAAAGTATCCAGTGCAGCATGGCAAGAAGGTCTAGGGAAGTGGAAGGTTACAGTTGATTCTAAAGGCGAATCACGAGACGAGTACTGCGATATTCTGATATCCGGCCAAGGTGTTCTGGTGTATGTATCATTTATTTACCCCGCGCCCTCAAGTGAGTTTTCTGACAATTAAATATAGCAAGGAAGCATGGCCCAAGGTATCCGGCCTACATGATTTCAAAGGCCACGTTACACACTCGGCTTGCTGGGATCACAACTACGACTATTCCAACAAGCGCATAGCGGTGATTGGTAACGGATCATCTGGCATTCAGATTGTTCCTCAGATGGCAAAGCTGCCCGGAACTGACGTGATGAACTTTGTCCGTGGTCCAGCGTGGGTTTACTACCGTGCGCCGCCATCAGTGCATCTCGGGAGGGAGACGGCCGATCCCAATCCACAATACACAGAGGAGGAGAAGGAACGTTTCCGTGACCCAGAATACCACCACCAGTACAGGAAGGGCATTATTACCCGCACAAACAAGTCGTTCGCGCTCTTCCTCAAGGGCGAGAACAACACGAAGACCATGGCGGCCGCTACGAAGCAGATGTCCGAGAAACTCAACCACGACCCGAGGCTGTGCGAGACCCTTATTCCAAAGTGGGAGCTAGGTTGTCGTCGCATCACCCCCGGACCCGGATATCTAGAATCCTTCACTAGGCCAAACTGCGATATTACCAACAGTCACATCACCCACATCACCGAGAATGCCGTCCACACTGCCGACGGCAAGTCATATGAGTGCGACGTCGTCATCTGCGCTACGGGGTTCGATGTTTCCTATCGCCCACGATTCCCGCTGATCGGAAAGGACGGTGTAAACCTCGCCGATCGATGGGCTGAAGATCCAGAGTCCTACCTCTCCGTTGCCGCGCCAGACTTCCCCAACTACTGGATGATGACCGGGCCCAACAGTCTCGGTGGCCACGGCTCGTTAGTAGAGTCTCTGAACTGGACCGGTGATTACTTTGTCAAGTGGATCAAGAAGATCGCGACAGAGGATATTAAGAGCATCGAGCCGAAAAGGGAGGTCGTGCATTCTCTTGTCAAGTACTCCGACGAAATCCACAAGACTTTGGTGTGGACTGGAGCCTGCGCCAGCTGGTACAAGAGGGGTACTGTCGACGGAAGAGTAACAGCTTTGTTCGGTGGCAGTGCACAGCTGTTCAACCGGTTAATTCGGGACATCCGTGGCGAGGACTTCAACATTGTGTATAATACCGAGAATAAGTTCAGATTTATGGGCAATGGGTTCACGGAGTTTGAGTCGAATCCGGACAGCGATTTGTCTTGGTATGTTGAGAAGGCGGAGGAGCTTAAAGATGCAACGGCATCGAAATAGTTAGGCTTTCGTTTTGCTTTACTGTGTAGATCTATTTTCCGCGCATATGGTTTCGTATTTTCAGATATACAGACCCCTTCAGATAAAATATTATGCTTGACTTAACAAAGTTTGAAATATCCCATGTCAAACATGCCGACGGCTGTGGCTCCAGCGTTGAGTGACTGGCGTACGACTAGTAAGTGGGCGGTAGCTCTATTGGGTAGATGGCTGACGCGAGGATGAGTGAGCACCACAAATCTTGCTATGATCAAACACCATATCACATAGTCTGAAGAAAAATAAATGGACAGAATTCTTAGGCTGCTGATGAGCAACGCATAGCGTTGTGCATATTTCAAGGTCCAAGGGGATAGGATTGAAACACGGAGACTTTGAACTTTGGTACGCAGGTTGTGCTGTGGTTTATATTCACTAAACCGAGTTTCACACGAACTAATTGGCCCCTGAATACTTAAAAGAATCCTCCCTATACTGTAATTCCTGGATGCCGCATTTTTCATCATCACCAGAGACTTTCAAAAGTTTCAATTACTATGAGATTCATCCTGTTTTGCAAAAAAAGGCAGTGCTACTAGAGCCGCACTCATTCTCACTTCTTATTTCTTCCTTGCGCCTTGTAGCTATTAGCCAACTGTGCTCCTGTCTACGCTTTGTTGACTCTCACTTTATATCCATCGATCCATTTATCTTCAATGATCCGCAATTGCGTATCTTGGTCCATCTTGAGATAGGGGTCGTTCTCGACGGTATGGTCCTCCTTATCAATATCTACAAATCCCTCTTTAGTGACTGACCGCGGCGTAATCATGAACGAACGGCCTGTTTTATCACATTATATTAGATCGGAATTCAAATTGTATTTGTTGGAGAACCCAGAAAAACTCACCATTCACCGTCCTGTCACATGCGATTCTCATCATGCAACCCGCGCAATCATCAGCCTCGCCAAAGTTAATACCGTTTTCTGTGAGCCACTTCTCGTACTCGGCGGTTCGGATAGCGCTCTTGATCCAGCAAGGTGCGACGTAGTTGATTCTGATGCCTTGTTCCCAACTGTTGCGGCGGACGGTTCTCATGAGTCCACGCAGGCCGTACTTGGTCACTGTGTACTCCCAGTTGCCCTAAATGTCGGATGTCAGTGTCTCGCAGGTTGGAGTTAAATAAGCTTTGGAAGGAAAAGATTTTCGGGGACGACATACGGGGGAGTCGATCCAGGCTGTCATGCTTCCGGTCATGATGAAGCACCTGTCCCGGTCGTCGGTATCAGGTTGCTTCCTGAAATAGTGTGTTGCAAGTTTCCAGGTGTAAAGAGTGCCGTCAACGTTGACCTTGATAATGTTGAGGTCAGGCTTTGTTGGTTCTCCTTTAGGATCTAGGAAGCACATGTTAGAAGCGAACCCTTACTCAAGCAACAGCTCTGGCGAGGTTCGCAAAACAGAACCTGTCACGCTATTTGCAGCATTCAAACTTACCATCCAAGTTCCACAAGCTGTCTCCCGAGCTTCTGCTAATCCCCGCATTCGCCAAGACAATATCGACGCTGTGACTCGGGCTCTTGCTCACGGCCGTCTCAAAGAGCGTCTTCTGCTCTTCCCAACTGCGAATATCACATTTCACAAATGCAACACGCTCACCGTCAACGTTCAGCTCCTTCTCTATCTCTTTGCCCTTCTCGCTCCCAACGTCTCCAAATGTGACAAAGGCGCCGGCAGCCACGAAAGTCCTCACGCAGGATTCGCCAATTCCGTTCGCGCCTCCGGTCACAATCACCGATTTCCCGAGCATTTGTGACCGGTCTGGCAACACGGTGTGGTCCACTGGACCTGTATAGGCATACCGAGGGAGTTGAGGCATAATTACGCTGTAGAATATCGGGCTTTAGAAAAGATAATTGTTCTCGGTTCTTAAACAATAGGAGAAGCAGTTAGGATTAAGAGAAATTAAGAGCAATCCATGAGGTGACGTCTATAAGAATCTACGAATTACTTATACATCGAACTACCAGTCGGTTATGGCGGCAGCTCGAAAGTGAGAAGGCCTAAAAAATGTAGAGGTTTCGGTGCGGGAGCTATCGGACGAAACTCTTTGGGCCATTTCCCCGCACCAAATCACTAGTTTCTTAGTCTGACGCTAAGGTGTCAGCTTAACTTAGACCGACATGCCGGTAACTTACGTCGCCGTGGCGCGGGAACCCTCCGTACAGTACAATACAACCTTACTCTGTGCGTACTGCCGAAAATGGTGCTAATCCAGGAGGGGGGAGGGCGGGGAAGTTAGCTTGTTCGGCAATCTCTTTTCGGCAATTTTATTGTTTATCATAGTGGAGCTCAGTCCCCACGTTCCGGGACGCCCAATGACCAAAATGCCCTTGGCTGGGGTCATATTTTGGGCTCTCGCAGAGTCCGAGGTAATTTGTTGTGGCTTACGAAGTATGCGAGTCTGTAGATTTTAGACAATTCGGTCTGCGCGGTTCATGTTCAACAAAATGACACTATCACGAGAACGCGTATTCGTAGAAACTCATTATATACCACATAACCATAGTAAAATGAATCATAATAGTTGACGTGAAGTATATACATCTTTCTAGGCTAGGCCCACCGTCTTCCAATAAGGCTCCAAGTCTCGAAAAAACGCCCATTTCAATCCCTTGCCCCAACCCCTCTCTTTCCACGCATTTAGACTCTTTGGGAAATGGTCCACGCCATCCCGCACTGTCGCGTCATGCGCAATAATTACAAACACGTTTTCGTTGCAGTCGAGGTCTTGCAGCTTCCCAGTCGTGCGAGTCGCGAGTGGCAGATCAAGTCCATAGGTCAGATCGTACAACGTATCCGTGGGTTTCCTGCCTCGCGATTTCTGCAGATCGTTAAAGGCACTGCCGGGACAGAAAGGGAGGTCGCTGTTTGGCTGGCATGGATGCGGTTTGATTGACTCGGGTACTGGTAGGTGCTCAGAAGGTCGGAAGATACCTGGATAATGGCAAACGTCGCCGCCGAGGAGTATGAAAGTGTCGGCGGTTGTCCGTGCAAGGGCGCAGAGATGGCCAACGGCATGCCCAGGGCTATCTAGGAGGTAGAAAGAGCCGTCTCCAAAGTAATCGAACGCCGGGAACTGGCCAATTTGGAGGGAATGCAAGCCGCTGAATGAGATCTCCCTGAGGTTTCGGCCCCTGGCAGTGAATCTTTAGCATCTATGTGTTTTAGTGATGGGCGGGAATCCAAACTTACGTGTAGTCACTCTCACGTATTGGTGATTCGGGATTTGCAGGGGCACCGGGAAGCATTGCCCCCTTGAAGCCCGGTCCAACGATTAGGTCTGTCGTAGGTGGAAACGTAGAAGGATCACCAATGTGATCCCAATGCCAGTGGCTTATCAATCGTCAGCTTTCATCTTCGTTATAGTAGGCACACTTGACTTGCCTCCAAATGACGGCCTCGATTTCCTCGCCGCGTATCCCATTCTCTTCTAGTATGTCGATGACGTTTTCCTCTACCTGAATGTCATAATTCGTCGTCGGGATGTAATTCGCGATGCTCGGAGCGTAATTCTTATAATCTTTCCGGATTCCCAGATCCCAGACCAGTTTTCGGCCGGAGGCATGCTCGATCAGAAAACATAGGGAGGGCGAGTGAGTCTTGTGCGTCGTCACGTTAGGCACAGGCGGCGCCATGAACCTATTCAGGATCGCAGGTCCAAAATTGACGGCATTTATCAGCTTGACTGTCACTGTTTCCTCACCAGCAGGGAGCTGAACAATGGGAGTTTTCGTAGCCATAATCGAGTTATTGGGCAGCTTGCGTCACTTTCTCTCCAGACACTCTTATTTCAATAATTCGTGGGTCCCAAGGTGACGCTTGTATCCCCGTATCAAAGGTGGGGTTGTGTGGAGATGCGACCCCGCATTATTTAGGAACTCGGCTTTCCATATATGGTCAAGCGCTCAGTCCCCATACCAAGTCAAGTCGAGGCAGTTTGACTCTTCGTTCTAAATTCCGGGGGCGGCATTGGGTTGTATCCTAGAGTTTGTAATTGTAACAGACTCTATACTCCCAAAATCTGCAATCAGAGGTACCGCCGGTGTCTGCTTACCCCAGAGTTCCCCCCCGGACTCGGTAACTCTAACCTACCGTCATTACCCCAGAGTTTGTGCCCAGAGTCTGCTCGAATAGCAGGGGCACTTGCCGTGGGAGATTAATCTCATTGGACAATTTAGTACCTACAGTGTTAGGGGATTTTTTATATAAGTACTTATATCTAGTCCCCCTTCATCAAAAGGTCCACTCACGCACTCCCCTGGAGTTATCGCCCATCACACTCTATATTTCAAGAAGATCTCCCGTCAGTCACTATGACCACTACGGAGAAGCCAGAAGTCGTCCATGTGAATAACACTGACACCCAATCAAACTCAAACGTCGAAGCAGAGGAGCTAAAGCACACTCAGACTGTTGATACCATACATCAGGATGAGGCACTCAAAGTGCTCTCGGATTATGATGGTGACCAGACTTGGACAGACCGTGAAGAAAGAACCGTCCGTAGAACCATCGACTGGAAACTGATGCCAGTGCTTTGCATGACATATTGTCTGCAGTACTATGATAAAGCTATGCTTGGTCAAGCTGTAAGTCATCTGCTTTTAACCCCTGACGCCCAGGAACCACGAACGGGACTGACAAAGATAGGCTATCTTCGGACTCAGAGATGACTTGGATTTGACAACAGGAAATCGCTACTCTTTCTCGGCAGCTATATTCTACCTTGGTTATATCGCTGGAGCGTACCCAGCCATGGTCCTGGCTCAACGTTATCCTGTCGAGCGAGTGGCGTCGCTCCTTGTGGTGGTTTGGGGCATCTGTCTCATCCTTACTGTTGTCTGCAAGACCTATCAAGAGCTATATGCCCAGCGTTTCTTTCTCGGTCTACTTGAAGCTGGCATAAGCCCTCTCTTCATGCTCATTGTTGTACGTATACAGATCCAGCTCGTACGCACCACGGTTTGCTAACTACTCCCCAGGGAAGCTGGTATAAGAAAAACGAACAGGCCTTCAGAATGGGGTGAGTAGACATAATCCCAAGAAAAATCCGAACGACTTGCTAATGGTCCTATTAAGCATCTGGTATAGTTGCACCGGGTGGGTGTCCATTTTTTCTCCCGTCTTAAACTACGGATTCGGTCAGATCGGTGGACCCCTGAGGTCCTGGAAGTACATGTACCTCTTCGCAGGAGCCATCACGATTCTGTGGGGCGTTGCCATCTGGTTCGTTCTCCCACCTGACCCTATCCGTACCACCATCTTCGACACGCGCCAGCGATACATCGCCGTCGCCCGCCTACGCAGTAACAACTCTGGAGTCCGCAACATGCACCTAAAGAAAAGCCAGATCTTCGAACTACTCCTCGACTTGAAGTTCTGGCTTATCTTCTCCGTCACCTTCCTGCTGATGATAACTAATGGTCTCATCTCGACATACATGCCCATCGTCATCAACGGCTTCGGGTTCAGCACCCTAAACTCCCTGCTTCTGATGATGCCCGCCGGCGCATTCGCGGGGACTATCCATATGGCCGCGCCCTTCCTGGCAGGAAAGTTTCCGAACTCGCGGAGCTACATCGTCATAGTTTGCCAGGCAATTTCGTCTCTTGGATCGTTGCTCCTGTGGCAGCTCCCGCGGTCGGCGACGGGAGGACTGTTATTCGGCCTCTATATCTTGCCGGCTATCGGGGGTGGATACGCTGTCCTCATGGGCCTTCAGATTGCCAATACGGCAGGCTATACAAAGAGATCTATCGGGTCATCCGGCCTGTACATCGGGTACTGCTTTGGTAAGATATCCCGCCTATGGATTACATCGTTCTCCCGTATTAATGCTTGCTCGTAGGCAATTTTGTTGGGCCCTTACTATTCAAACCAGAAGACGCGCCTGCGTACGCCCCTGGCTTCCTAGCTGTCGTCGTTACGTCCATCGCCGCTGGAGTTCTGGCGGGCGTATACCGAATCGTATGCGCCTTGGATAACCGTAAACGTGATAAGACCGGCGTCATGGAAGGATTCGAGAATGCTTACGAGGATGACCTGACGGATATCAAGGTAAGAGTATCTCAGATTCCCAGATCTGTAACTTGCTGACCTTGCGTGATCTAGAATCCCCAGTTCAGATACACTCTCTGAGACAAGCGAGATAGTGGCTATTGTGAGGAGGAAGGTATAGGAAGTGGGTAATAAGCAGGACAGTTCTTTACAAATTATATAAATATGAAAAATGTAATTGGCATCATAATTATTTTCAAAAATCTGCGAAATGACAATATTAACATATGCTCTAAAAACAGTATTTATCCCATTGGGGTATAATGTGTCATCGTAACGGTCTGGTCGATTCTCGCAAGGCAACAAAGTGACACATGCAGATTGGTAGGCCTGTAGTTTCTTTCTCTCAATATATCCAGTCTTAATCAGAAACACTGTTAAGAGGCAAAATATGATAAGTGCATGCTACAATAACATTAATCGTCCGTCATCCTTGACCTAGTTGGTCAAGTTCAGTATCATACTAAAGATACACCAATTATACATTATTTCGTCGCCTCCTAGACAATCGATCTTGCTTGTCTGCGGTGATTCTTGATAAATACCAAGCAGTTAAGTTATACACGCTGATACATCAACACTGTATCAAAGTTATGTCGAGCGTCTCAAATTATAGAAGCCGCAGCAGCAGCAACTCAAGACTTCCACCAAGCCGAATCGCCGTCGAGCCGGCAGCCTCAAACGCCGAATTCAGATCCAGGAGCCCACGAATCATCCTGATACAACGGATCAAAAAGATCCTGATACTGCATCATGATATTCTCGTGAAACAGCTCGTTGCTCGGCGATGGGAATCCCCTCGTCGTGCTCCCGTTCGCCCGTTCCGAGAGGAGCTTCTCCGCTATCCCATTGGTGGAGCTCGTCACGAAGGGGAAGAATGCCATCCAGTCGAAATCGACCTCCTCTGGAATCATTCCTAAGCCCAGCTTATTGACCTGTGCGGGTAGCGTGGCAGGAGCGCTGGTGCTACTGAAGTTATCGCTGTTGTATACAAGGGGATGGCCATTCATTGGCATCCCCGATTTCAAGCCACTGATGGCCAGCGCTGTACCGCTGCTACTTGGTCTCCTAAGACGATCAAATCCTCCAACTAGGATATTGGCCGACGCCCACATTGTCCGGAGCTGCTTGACGGCATTCTCGAGAACATCTATGTCCTGGTTGGCATCCTTGGACAGGTGCTCAACATGACATGCCTGTAATAGAGCAATAAAGGCAGTTCCGGTGTACCAACACGTAATGGCCATGAGGAATCGCGTGCTGCCTCGTGATAAGATGTCTCTAAGAATGCGAGCAATGCATGACGCAGCGAGTATTGCAGGCGGTAGAGCTTGAGGTAACGAAAACGCCGATCGCTTGAGATGTAGAATGGTGATCACAGTGAGGTATGGGAGATGTAGCTGGTGCACGTTTCGGTTGAAGTCCTCTGTGCGGGCTGATCCAATGGGGAGCTGGAGATGGGGAGGGAGAGAGTGGACCCAGTCGATGAGTTCCTGTTGTAGGTGGAAGGGAACGACAGGCGACAATGTCGAATCTGCAGAGGAGCGTGACAGAACCTTCGCAATGCGACCAATAATGGCACATAACTGGACCCAATATATGAAAATTTCCCCCTTTCGCTGCTCCTCTGGGTTATCCGGGAAGTCGGCAAGTGTTGGTTCTTCAATGTTGCAGTCGTCAGGGTCTATAATGCAGGGTTTGCTCTGACATAACGCCGTTAGGCGCTCTCGAGCCTTGAAACTATTAGTATACTTTATGATACGGAAAAATCCTCTACTTACAAAAGCAGTCCACCAGATTCGGCGGCGCAAGCTACAGTCTTGGCTATTTCTCCGACTGAGATGGAGACTGCTCGCCCTATGGAAATTCATTTGTTGTGCATGTCGAATGAGAACCGAAGTCCACCACCATGACGAGTGCCGGTGAACTATCGTCGTCCCTACGGGGGCCCACCAATAAAACAACGCTATCGCTTTCAGAGACGCCATACCATCAGTCTCTTCGTCGTTATAGAAGAGCGTTCGGGCCCTCTTGTAGTATTCTACGGGGCCGTCGTGTGGAATCAGCGGAGGTTGGACATGGCTTCCCGCGACCGCTAGCGCATTTGTGAGCAGAGGAGATCGGGCCAGTTCGCTTGCAATCGTTTTCCTGTCAAGAATAGGACAAAATGGATAGCAATATTCAAAGTATGTCTCGATGAAGCTCTGCTGGAGGTCTGGCTCCAGAAGTTCCGGCGCGGACTTATACTCTAGAATCGAAACAAGGGCGTGGGTCTCGGCCTCATGTTGATGTTCGAGATCGTATATTTGTAAAAATCCAGTGTCTACATCGCCCGTGTGCGCCTCGCCGGTCTCTGCATTACTTGTTTGTGACCCAGGCGGTTCTGGGAAGGTTGTTTGACGTGCGGGGATACTCGGTAAGTCTTGGCTCTGTCGCTGTTGACGGATCGATTCCTGAGGACTTCCGGCTCGGACGTTGCTAATTGTAGGAGGAGACGGGTCGGTTCTCGTTCGTAGGTTAGAATATGCGGCTGCGCTGGAGGCTCCATGTGAGGACTCGGGTATTTCGATTTGTTGGTTTAAGGGGTGGCTGTCTCGGATACCGACAAGTGTTTGCGCGGCGGCGGAAGCAACCAAGGGTTCTGCAGGTCGGCGATATCCTCATTAGCTATCCGGTCGGCGGTGGTCAACGATGGTTATTATAAAGATATACGAACCTGCGGCTTTGGTCGTCCTCCTTGCACGCTTGTCTCTCTTAGCGGCGCGAACGCGGCAGTCTCTATCTTGTGTATTACAGTTTGTACAGCTACTGTGGCCTTGGCTCGACCTATTTTGGAGATCGCATTTGATCTTCTTGGAATGGCAGACGACACAGACGAGCTCTGCCCGTTTGCGCCTCGTCTGGGGTGCAGTAAAGTGCATCCAGTTGAGGTCGGACATAGTTGAGTTTAGCTCAACGTATCTGGGTATAAAAATACAACGAGGAGATGGCGAGGAAGTGCGAGGTTGATGTTGATATTGATGTGGAGTTTTATATATAAGTTTAAAGGTCAAGTGTTGACTGTGGCCATGGGTAGGTACATAATAATCTGGGGAAACGTAACCCTTCTAGGTTCCCCGCACAGATCTACCCCAAATCGATAATGCACGATAACGACTCCATATCCGAGGTCTTAAGTCTTGGCGAATGCGAAGCCATAAATAAATCACTAGTTAACTACCTTAAACTTAGGCTGCCAGTCCACCAATCTCAAACAATCCTCTGGATAATAGTTAATAATGCCTTTATCCTCCATGTTTTCCATTTTGTGATAGTGACGAAGGTGAGTAAGGAAGAGGCATAAAAGGCCAGTCAGTCGCCTGGCCTCTTGCAGAAGAGGAGTTCGTACTCGAGTACGTATGTATAAGGTGCTGACTAAGTTAATTACAATCCCTTCAGTGTATATTGATATTGAATCGGTATCGTCTGCGGCGGAACGTAGGGGAGATTGGAATGCATACTGAACCTTTCACCCAATAATAACGGGCAAAAGAATAATGGATATACCATACACCGCCTACAAGGATGAGCAATCAGGAAACACACTGCTCCCGGTTTTGAGGCTGACCCAGAAGTCGTTTCTGACACCTTCGACGATGACATTCGAGTCCCAGGTGTTACTATAATACCGGTCTGTGGCACTAGATGAATAGTGAGAGGGATGGAGATAGGACACCGAACTACCCTTGCAATTAAATCCGTGAAGCGCAACTTCTGGTTCTCAGTGCACCACCCCCAGTTACTTTCTGTTATTAATTGTTATTCATTATGTTGCAGGCAGTGGGTAAAGTGGTGAAGTAAGCTAAGTATGTAGACCTTTTCGACCAAATCCTAAAATCCAAAACCACCCTATTCATCCCCCTACATTCACCCTCCCCCCCCC
>JPJV01002518.1:0-22908 GCA_000750745.1 Pseudogymnoascus sp. VKM F-4281 (FW-2241)
GGTGTTTTCGTGGGCCACTCGCTTGTGTGGGCCACTCGCATGTGAAATACGTTATTTTAATAGCAACTATTTATTTCTCCCACAATTTGAGGCAGATGTGAGAACAACACAATCTGACCTTGGGATATATACAGTGAGAACACCTCACTGTGTTCGTTTTTACTACTGCATGCGCCAAACCTCAAGCCCAACCTTAAAACTCCATAAACCAGTATGTTTTGTGACGCTTCCCATCTCCAGGTGAATACCGTCCTTTAACCCAATCTAACCAACCCAGCGTCTTGCGCTCTTGAACATCCGCACCCAAGGACCATATTCACCCCATTCTTCTGTCATGCCATCGGGGATATAGCTTCCCACGCTCGCCATGATAGATCGCTCAGGGTGGGGCATCAACGCCAAAACTCGGCCATCCTTGCTTGATACACCTGCAATTCCCTGTACCGAGCCGTTGGGGTTGTATGGATACTTCTCCGTAACCTTCCCGTAGTTGTCTGTGTATCTAACTGGAGCCAATCCAGCTGCAGTTAATGCCTGCAAGTCTGTGTCGTTCTTGAATTGGGCGCGGCCCTCTCCGTGAGAAATGACAATGGGCATCGAGCTGCCGTCCATGCCGTGGAAGAAGACTGATGGACTGTCGCTGTTATCCTTGATCTGGACCATGGAAACACGGCCTTCGAACTGCTGAGATTCGTTATCAACAAATATCGGCCAGTTCTCGGCACCAGGGATCAACTCAGAGAGCCTGCTTAACATCTGGCAACCATTGCAGACACCGAGTGCAAAAGTATCCTTCCTCTCAAAGAACTTCTTGAATTCCGGTCTGGCATTCTCTTCGTGCATGAGGATGGACTTGGCCCATCCCTGTCCTGCTCCAAGGACATCTCCGTAGGAGAAGCCACCGCATGCAGCGATACCGACGAAGTCAGCGAGGGATCGTCCGGCAATGATGTCCGTCATATGAACATCGATAGCATCAAAGCCAGCAGCTTTAAAGGCAAATGCCATCTCGGCATAGCCGTTAACGCCTTGTTCACGGAGGATAGCGACGCGCGGAGCCTTGATAAATGGGCTGCTGAGAAGAGTTGTCATCGGCAGGATGTTCTCGTTCGGATCGAAAGTAAGGTTGAATGAGAGCCCAGGATCCTTGTTGTCCTTGATGAGCGAGAACTCCGACTCAGCGCTGGCAGGGTTGTCACGAAGACGCTGCATTTGGTAGGAGGTGGAGGACCACCATTCTTGCATCGTTGACCTGTCCAGATGGGTGACTGTTTCTGTCTTGTAACGAATCGAGAGCTCCTGCTTAGTGGCAGCTGGAATGCGACCAATCTTCTTGACCAGTCCTGGGGGAGGACCGCAAGTTGCGAAGCATCTGATGAAGTTGATCTCATCCGACTTTCTAACCTGGAACACAGCTCCCAACTCTTCGTTGAAGAGGGCATCCAAAACATCGCCCGTCTCGTCACTCTTCGCGACACCGTCGAGCATGATCTCCGCTCCACAACGGCCGGCAAACATCATCTCAACAATAGTCGTGAAGAGGCCACCGTCAGAGCGATCGTGGTATGCCAAAACAATGCCAGACTCGTGAAGTTGTGTGACCGCATCGAAATAGTCGGCGATGAGGTCGACGTCGTGTACGTCGGGACTCTCATTTCCAAGTTGTCCGCAAGCCTGGGCGAATGCAGAACCACCCATAGCCTGCCTGCCTTGGGCAAGATCCACAAACATGAGCACTGTCTCGCCAACATCCTCAAGTCTCCGGAGTGCAGGAGTCCACGTGTGGCTGACACGTTGTACTGGAGCGAAGGCTGAGATGACGACTGTAACAGGCGCAGTAACGGACTTCGAGTCTCCGTTGGAGCTGTCCTTCCACGAAGCCTTCATGGATGTGGAGTCCTTCCCAACGGGAATGCTTATACCGAGCTTTGGGCACATCTCCATGCCAATTGCTTGAACAGCCTCATATAAAGCAGAGCCTTCGCCCTCGTGGTTTACAGCTGCCATCCAGTTCGCAGATAAGCGAACGCGGTCGAGGCCTCCCTGAATGTCTGCAGCGGCCAGGTTCAGTAAACTCTCAGCAACTGCCATGCGGGCCGAAGCAGCAGGAGAGATCAGTGCCAAAGCTGGCTTCTCGCCAACGGCCATTGCTTCACCAGTAAGAATGCCTCCTGTTGCGAGCGAGGTAATGGTAACCGCAACATCAGCAACAGGTGTTTGCCATGGTCCGACCATCTGATCTCTAGTAGTCATACCACCAACAGTACGATCTCCAATAGTGATCAGGAATGCCTTGGAGCCAACTGCGGGGACCTTCATAACGATTTCCATTGCTCTGTGAAGAAACTCGGCACTGCCGCGGCAAGACTTCGTGGTCTTGAGGCTACAGAGGCTTTGGAAGCTGTCGAAGGCCTTCAGGTCGGACTTCTTTGACTTAACGTTACGCTCCAGCTTCCTATCTCTTGGGAAGAGTGTCGTCATCGGGAGGTCAATTGGCTTTGGGTATTCAGTGCCTTCGCGGTCAGTGACAACAAGCGTAGATTCCCTATCACCAATTGTGCCGGTTACAGTCCCAACATCGGAGAAGCCACAACGTTCGCGGTCTAAAGCATTATATTAGTTTTGTAAATGAATTATAACCATCGAGAGTACTTACTGCAAATATTGACAAATTTGTTCAGGCCTTCCTCGTTCACGCAGAGAACGTAGCGCTCCTGTGCTTCGCAGCACCAAATCTGCAATGGGCTCATACTGCTGTCTGCACTTTCAATTTGACGAAGTTCAAACCTGCCGCCATAACCAGCGTCCTTGACGAGCTCTGGCAACGCGTTAGATAAGCCACCAGCACCAACGTCGTGGATCATGGCAATAGGATTGGCATCGTGAAGGGCACAGCAAGCATTGATGACCATCTGCGCACGGCGCTCCATTTCTGGGTTGCCACGCTGGACACTGTCGAAATCCAACTCGGCAGATCCTTCACCGGATGCATTACTAGATGCAGCTCCACCGCCGAGACCAATAAGCATAGCTGGCCCACCGAGAACAATAACATGGGCTCCAGGCTTGACATCACCCTGGCGCTTAATTGCAAACTGGGGTCGAACGGTGCCCACACCACCAGCAATCATGATCGGCTTGTGATATCCTCTATAATCCTCCGCTTCATTGCTGCCGGTATCGGTGAGGAGTGTTCTAAAGCACCCTGTGAGACAGGGACGGCCAAACTCGTTGTTGAATCTTGCGCTTCCAATTGGTGCCTCCAACATTATATCCAAGCTGCTGGCATAATGAGCTGGCTTGCCGAAGTCGACTTCCCACGGTTGCTCAAAATCTGGGATCAGGAGGTCAGAGACCCAAAAGCCGCAGAGCCCAGCCTTGGGCTGCGACCCTCTTCCAACGGCCCCTTCGTCTCTGATCTCTCCACCAGAACCAGTGGCTGCACCAGCAAAAGGAGAAATCGCGGTTGGGTGGTTGTGCGTCTCAACCTTGATGATATAGTGGACCATCTCCTTCGTTGCTTTCCAAGAGCCGGTATTGTAGTCTGGAGCCCAAAAGCTGGCAAAATTCCCCTCCAAAACGGCGGCATTGTCGCTGTAGGCCGAAACGGTGTATTTTGGGTTGTTCTTGTGCGTGTTCTTAATCATCTCGAAGAGAGACTTGCCCATGGCCACATCGTCGATGGTCCAGTTTGCGTTGAATTGCTTGTGCCTGCAATGCTCCGAGTTGACTTGTGCAAACATGAATAACTCAACATCATAGGGCGACCTGCCGATTTTGGAATATGCTTGAATGAGATATTCCATCTCAGGCTCATCGAGAGCAAGGCCCCTCTCCTTGTTGTATCCTTTAAGGACATCAATTGGCTTGGCACCCTCGGCGAAAATGTCTACGACCTCAAGAGGGATTCGCTGGCCCTCTGCAAACATGCCCTTAACATCCGGCTCAGAACTGCTGATGTTCTCTGTCATGCGGTCAAAGAGAACATGCTTGAATGAATCATCGGATCCTTCAAAAGGTTCAGCAAATTTGACTAAAATGGCACGGCCTCTCTCGATGCGTTCCAGGCCCTTCACACCGCAGACCGCCGCAATGCTGGTGGCCTTGGAGCTCCATGGCGAAATGTTACGGGGAGTAACATAATAAACCTTGAAGTTCCTAGCGGATGCATCGGAAACTTCGCGGAAGAAGTCTGGCCTTGGGTTGGGGAGGAGCTGCCTCAGCTTCGCATCAGTTTCCTTGATGATGTTAGTCACAGTCACGTTTTTCCCGACTAGGGTACAATATATATTTCGTTGCGGTTTCGGAGAGTAAAAAACAGCAAATTTCTAACAAAGCAAAAGGCATATAGAAAATCCATGAAAGTTTGGGGCATTCCAAAGTTTTATGAGATAATTTGTGCTCACCTTTGCGACGTCATTGGTAGCCTGGTTCAAGCGGGCATAGTGAATGTAAACGGCGGAAACCTCGTCAACTTTTGCGGAACTAGTCTTCGCAATCAGATCTTGGATCTTGCGGGCCGATGATGATGTATAAGCATCTTCTCCAAGTAGAGTGAGATACTCCATCTTGTAAACGTGACAATATGTCCGATTTTCTTGGAGGAGACCAGTCAATGCGAGATTGAGGGGTGAAAAGTCTATCTCGCCGCGGGGTCGCCTCTTGGGCTTTAGAATAATTTGGTGGGAGCGGCTTTAGGATTATCGTAAATCCGACCGGGCGGTCAGGAAATATTGCGCTTATCGCTTATTATGGCTCAGTATTGTAGATAAGATTATTCGTGGGCTCAATACTATCCCCCGACCCCCCCTCCTGAATGATTGTAACCCGCAAAAGTAATGCCAGATCTTGGCGGGATCGCTCACTAAAGCTAGACGCTATTCCGCCTAACTTGGGTGCGGCGAAGCTGTAAAAACAGCGCGTCGTTACAATCATTCAGGGGGGGACAGCATTACTGCAGTGTCGGGTTGTCATCGGTACGTTATATACCACTTTCTATTTCTACATCTATTTACCGCGCTGTAATCTAGAGGGTAGCTGGATATCAGAGATTTCTCGTCATGGTCTCTTTCTCGTGGCCCCTTTCTCGCTGACGGGGTTCTCTGCTGTCATTACCAGCTTCTTGTCACCGCTTGATGACCCTATGGGGCTTGAGTCTTGGTTTGGGTGCCATTTCTTGGGGTCATTTCTGTTTGTCTGTCTGAGAATAGGTTCATCCTGGCGAAACATTCTACAGCTTATGTTCATATTCATATTAGTGATTTTAGGAAGGAACGAACTACTTGGTGAAAGTAAGGCGGAAAGAACTAGAGTACTCGAATTATTAAGTTACCGATTATGAAATCCCCCACGTGACTCTGCCAACACTATCTCCCTTGCTTATGTCAGCCAGGCTTGCAAGGCTGTGCATCCGAAATTATTCGACTTCGATGCCGATCAAAATGCTTCCAGTGGACACTTCGCTCCATTAATCAAGACGCCAATAGTGAATTATTGTGCAGTTTGCTCTTTCTTGAATCTTCCCATGGAATTGTAATTTGCATTTGCTTATTTTATATTTGTTTGCCGACCGGCTCAAAAAACCCATCATGGGTGGTGTTCTCTCCTTTGTCACCGGCTTCGTCGCGCCGGTATTTATTATCGTGTCGCCAATTACCTCATATGCCGATCAGATTGCTGCAATATACAGATCGAAATCGAGTGCCGGGTTTTCCCTTGATATACCACTTATAATGCTTGTTGCGTCGATGCTTCGGTATGTTCTCCTTGGGCCATCCTCGCCCCTTGCCCCTATTTGAAGACGAACAAGTGCACTTGCTAACTCTTGACCAGCGTGTTTTACTATCCTGGAGCGCAATATGATACGTCACTCTTAATTCAAGCAACAATTATGATTGTAGTCCAAATCACTCTCCTACACGTCGCCCTCGAAAACAGGCCGTCACACTCGTCCAAAGGGGGGGAAGCATCACAACCATTTGCGGGTATGAAGGATGGAGCAATGGACAGTGTAAGGCCGTACAATTTCTGGCAATGGAGGTCCTCGAAACCGTACGTATATCAAATGGAATTTAAGCTTAAAAAAGCTTGGGCTTCTTGGCTAATTACCCACACAGATATTGGCAATTCCTCCTCTACCTACTCATAACCCTCCTGGCATGCGAGCTCATCTTCGCTCCATTCGGCTTCGCATATAACTTCTATTCGTCGACTATTGGCTACCTAGGCCTGGCTATTGAAGCGACGTTACCGATTCCACAGATAATAGCAAACAATAGGACACGCTCCTGTAAGGGCTTCCGTTTCTCAGTTCTGGTGAGTTGGATTGCCGGAGACGCAATGAAGATGCTGTGGTTCTTCACCGCAACCACGGAGATTCCTTGGGCATTCAAGTTCTGCGGTATGTTCCAGGCATGCTGTGATTCATTCCTCGGCGTACAATACTTTATGTATGGCACTGGGGAGTCGGTGCCGGGCCACGCCCACAGTGGTATGTCGGCGCATCAAAATGGCGCGGCGAGATCTCCTAGAACGGTCCATATACCCATGTTAGAGAAAGATGATCGTTTAGACTGAAGAGGAATCGGTCCAACAGGGCTTGGTGTATTATAGAATCACGGCAGGCAGTTGTATTGATGCCATGCGAGACTGCGACCAGCAGACGACTGACACAGCCCCCGGAAGGGTGGCTAGTTAGTTCGTTGTAGGATGACTGACTGTTGTCGGTTTAATATGGGAGTTTTTAGAGAAGTGTAGTTGACAGGGATGATAAGAATAATTATATAAATGCCGAACGCGAAAGTTGGCATATAACATTGGTTGTTTTGAAGTACGGTCCATTGCCGGGCCATTACTGGATTCGGAGCGACCAAGTCCCTAAGACAAGGCCAGAGAGCCTGATCAACTAAGGTTGCGTGCGAATATGCAAGTATCCGATAGAATACTCGTGCAGGTTGGCAGTTACACCGTCAATGTCGTTGAAAGTCAAAGGTGCCGTGTTGGAAACCCACAAGGTCATTGTACTTTCCAAAAAGTGCAACCCGTTCAGGGCCGGCAGTTGCCAAAGGATGCAAGGTGCATATTACTGCAGCGGATTTTCAAACTATGCAGGGAGGGAAGTGGAATTGCTCACCGCCGTGCGGGGATAAAGGCGCGACGAAGCAGGGTGACGCGAAAGTGCGTGACCGCGCGAGAATCCGCGTTAATTAAAGATAACCGGAGATTCAGACCAAAGCGACAAAATTGAATTGCGCATTGCCTACAAAGTCAAAAGAGCCAGGCTGAGCTGCAAATGATATATGGGTGATCACAGATTGTTATAGTAGCTATTTGTATTTGATTTATAGGTTGGTTTACCAGTTGTGGTATATTACTCGTGTGAGGGCCATCTGAGTCCATCTTTTTCTCACATTTATGAATTTACAAGGACGCGTCCCACGCCCAAACTTGCTTCAATTCTACAAAAATCTGTCTCTGTCTCTCTTTAACTGTGCTGCCTTGACTACCGAACTCCTTGTTTTCAGGCCAACTATAAAAACTCGAGGCTGACTCGATGTTAAACTTTCCTCCTACATCTTCAAGTTCTCACATCAAAACACTCCTCATCACAGCAGCTACACTACCATAAGCTTCGACAACCATCAAGATTTCTTTTGCACCCTCAACAATCAACTGATCAACAGGTAGTTATTCTTTCCTTTCCTTTCCTTGCGGCAACTTCCTCGAAAACCTCAACTCCAACTCTTCCACTCAATAATGCACTCAACTCTTTCATACAACTCTTGCACTCTTCCACTCTTCCACTCTTCCACTCTTCCACTCTTCCACTCTTCCACTCTTCCACTCTTCCACTCTTCCACTCTTTGATCCTTCCTCTCTTCAACACTTCCACTTCAACACTTCCATTCTTCAACTGAGAAATCACAACCGGAAAACAACTTACAACCATTCAGCGGCTTGAACTTCTGCTCACACCCCATTCCAGACTTGACACCTTGCAACAAGCTGCACCCACCTTACCCAGCATTGTCTCAGCTTCACACCAGACGCCTACAAGAATTTCGATAACAAGGTAAGCCAATTTCACTTTTATGCACTTATTCCCCATCTTGCTACTGTTTATGATATACTATTGTTTGCCCATCTTCAACTTTTATATCAACATCACTTCAGCGGCGGCAATTTTCACTCTCATATTCAAGTATACTCATTCAGCCACGTTGTAAACAGCTTCGAGTCATTATCAGCCATATATTTCTTACATCTACTCCCTAAACGTCAGCTTGTGCGTTTTGGAATTTACCTGACTTCATAATTCGAGCTGTCCTAATTCTCAAATTCATAACTAACAAATATCTTACAGAATTACGAACTCAGGACTCTTTCACGATGCCGAACTGGAAGACCTACGAAAGCTCCGTCCGCCTCCTCTCCGCCATCCTGGCGGCTCATCCCGACTTGAAGCTCAACTACTCTGGTACGTCTCTACATTCAGTTTCTTTCTGCCACCCACAACCACATACCCCATTCCCATCTTTGCTCTGACCAATGCCTAGAAATCGCCAAGGCATTTGGAGGAGATTGTACCAAATGGGCGATCGACAACCGCTTCAGATCTTTAAAGATTGATGCAAAGAAAATCGGCGACGCCCTGGCACAGGGCCTCGATCCAGGAACCCTTGACATCCCCTCGGGTGCCAAGGGAAGAAATCCATGTACTACTTTACTTTCATTTGTTTACAGTCCATTTATCTCCCTCACTGCACGTTACTACACACAATGATTTTTGTTTTAAAAAATGGCGTCTCTAATTTTCCACAGAGATCGCAGCGTATTATGGGGATTGTACCGCATATGCTCTGGATCATCGATTCAGGAAGATTAAACAGTCAGCAAAAGAAATGAGGGCTGAGAAAGGTGGAGGTTGTACTTGCTCACTTGTCATTTTATTTTCCATCTCGCATATGTTAATAACTGCACACGCACGTTTTTTGTGTCCACTGCTAACACTTTCCAGCTATCGCAGAGAAGTATGAAGAAGGAGTCACAGCGAAAGCCGTGTCTACCCGTTTTGAGCGCCTGAAGAAGGAATCTTCATGGCTTGGGAATTCTACTAACGGTGATGCTCCTAACAGTGCTGGCGCCAAAGCCCCGAGAACTCCGAAAAAGAAGGTTGCGAAGAAGGCCGCATCGGAAGAGGATAATGAGGATGATGAGGAGCCGGAGATCTCTCCATCCAAGTTCACTCCAAAGGCCTCATTGAACAAGACTCAAGGGGGAAGAATCGCAAAGGCGCGTACTCCGCGCAAAGTGGCTGCAGCACTTCCATCGTATGTTGAGTCTGGCGGCGAAGAGAATGAGGAAGATGAAGGAATTTCCGACGAATACGCCGAAGAGAAAGTCTCCACCATGGTGGTCAAATCCGAGTATCGAGCAACAACTCCAAACTTTGCAGCCGCCGACCACGCCGGAAACAGTTTTGCGCACCACAGCTTTTCGAGTGGTTTTTCGAACGGAAACTCCAATGGCCACTCCAATGGTCAGCCCGGTGGCTACGATATGGAAGACGAAGACGAGTTCCATGAGGCACACCCCACCCAGTTTGGTAACGGCTACCACGATGACGCCGTGTAATTGCACATTTATGCTCGAGGCTGTTTACGACGCTGGCCTTTCCAAATCTTCAAATTTGACGCATATACAAACGGAGTGTTTTTCGGCGTCTTTTAATTATCACTGAGCAGAGCGGCATCCTTGGAGAAGTCACCTCGATTCAGAACACACACACCTGGGTTTCAGTCATGAAGTATACGCGCCTGGGTTGTGATTATGAAGTCTTTTCTTTTCGACAGGGCTATGACGATGGAGTCCATATAATCAGATCGCAATAATGGGTCCCAAGATACTTGATTTTTACATTCTATACTTGCCAAATGATTTTTTCTTTCATCGACTGGGCCGAATCGGCAAAGCTCTGCATTTTGTTTTTGTCCTCTTTCTGTGGCACACCCTCGCCTTGAATGCCTCTTTACTGGGATTACTGGAAGAGCTTGGGATTGGAAGGTCTGGTAGCATTTGTTACTGGGCTCTGATCTTTGCGATGTTTTGCGATGTTATGCGGAGTTTAATGGCATCCATCAACCATGGAGGATACTACAGTCACTGGACACGCTGATCTCGACGAGAGGAATCAGCGGACAAATCTAAGCACCCAGATACTGTGAATACAAAAGGACTCAACCGTCAACCGTGCCATATCCCGCGCTCTCTGCGAATCTGATGTGATAGATTTTGTACAACCCCACCATGTGATGAGCCACCCACGTATATATACCCCCACGATGACGGAATTTGACCCCAAAATTAACAATATCTGTAGTAAGCCCTTTTAGTATTAGTTCTTGTCACCTTATTTGCTCCATTGAAGAGCTTGGGGTCGCCTGCATATATGTTGGTGACTCTGCACGATTTAAGCCGCTTTGGTGCACGAAGCACGGGACAAGCTCAAAATAGCCATAAGACAGCTACATCTCCTTACCAGTATTTATAAGAACAGCCGAATCTGTCAGAATATGTAACTTCATATGATCACCCCCGCGACATGGAAGAGCGGTGGAGAGTGGGAGTTGTCGCCGATTTTGAGTTCAACTTGCTTTTTTTGGAGGGACAACGACCCCGCATATCTGCCCCACATCATTATTCGCCGACCACGCTTTCATCCCACCCTTCACCCATCGGTCTAGCCTGACGTCGACCTCCTCCTATGCCACCTCACACATCGTCAGTTTGTACATTATTCCAGCTCCTCGGATAGCTCCCCTCACCCGAGACGACTATAATAGATACATACGGACGCAATTGATTCACTCGCCACTCAACTATCCCTACGTATCTCGCCCGCGAGAAAAACAATACGATATGGCAGACTCCCCGACCACAGACAAGATCACAGATAAAATAGCCGCACTCCCCCACGATGCCTCCTACTTCTCCCTCGAATTCTTCCCCCCCAAGACGGCTATGGGGTCGACAAATCTCCGGGCGCGTCTCGACCGCATGTCCCGTGCGCTGCGACCCCTCTTCGTTACTGTGACGTGGGGGGCTGGTGGCTCCACAGCAACGAGGTCTATGGAGCTCGCCGAGCTGTGCCAACGCGAGTTGGGACTCACAACGTGCTTGCACTTGACGTGCACGAACATGTCGAGGGCGCTTGTGGATGACGCGCTGAGAGCGGCCAAGGAAGCAGGCATTCAAAATATTTTGGCCTTGAGAGGTGACGAGCCCAGGGGCGAATATAAGGATGCGCTTGAGGAGGGGAAGGAGGGCGAGGACGAATTCGTGTGGGCTATTGATTTGGTCAGGTATATTAGGAAGAATTATGGCGACTACTTTTGCGTGGGCGTTGCGGCGTATCCGGAGGGGCATGCGGATGGCAGCCACCCTACAGAACAAAGCTTAGAGCACGACTTGCCATACTTGGTCGAAAAAGTACAAGCAGGCGCAGACTTTATCATGACTCAACTGTTCTATGATGTTGATGCGTATGATACGTTTGAGAAGGTTCTAAGAGATCACTCAAGTGGTGCCTTCAAGACCATCCCAATTATTCCTGGCTTGATGCCAATCCAGAGCTACCAAATCCTTCGACGAACGACGAAATTGAGCAACGCGAAGCTCCCACAAAGCATTATAGATAGGCTGGATGCTGTGCGCAGCGACGACGAGATGGTTAAGAAAGTAGGCGTGGAGATCCTTGCCGAAATCGTTGAGTCAGTCAAGCACACCAAGCAACGTACGAAAGGCCCAAAGGGCTTCCACTTCTATACTCTGAATCTGGAGAAAGCTGTGGCTTTTATTCTTGAGCGTACGAATCTTATCCCATCGTTCACGCCTGTCCTCACCTCAGATGCGTTCGCCGTGGATGATGACATCACCGACACCATCCCACTGCCAGCATTATTGATTAACGGAGAAAGGAAGAGCAGGAGACAATCAAGTGTTGGTTCCGGTCCGCATAATTTTGTCATCATTGACAGGGAAGAGGCATCCGGGTTCGAAACCACAGGAGCCGAGGCTGGAATCCCGAAGGATGGTGTCGACACGCGCGCCAACACCCTCGCAATTTCAGAAGGCGAAGGAGCGCTAGGCAGAGAAGCAACTTGGGACGAGTATGGCCTCCCTTTCCCTTCTACAATACCCTTTGCCCTCTGCATTTTCTCTGCACTACCTTGGGATCTTCTAGTGAAGATTGCCAGTCTTATTTCTTAAACCGTCAATCTAGGAAGCCAATATGACTAACGCGCACCAGCTTCCCCAACGGCCGATGGGGTGACGCTCGTTCTCCCGCATACGGTGAAATCGACGGCTATGGGCCTACTCTCCACACCTCTCCCGCCGAAGCTCTTGCCCTGTGGAACCACCCCACTTCGCGCGCCGACATAACCTCCATCTTCGTGCAATATCTTAACGGGACCCTCTCCGCACTTCCCTGGAGCGATGAGCCCATCACCGCCGAGACCAACCTCATCAAAGACGAGCTTGTCAAGCTCAACCAGAAGGGCTGGTGGACCATCGCTTCTCAACCCGCCGTTAACGGTACGCGCAGCCAGGACGAAGTTGTAGGCTGGGGCCCCAAGGGAGGCTGGGTATTCCAGAAGGCGTTTGTGGAACTATTCGTGCCAAGCTCTGACTGGCCGCGCTTGAAGGGCCTTCTCGAGGGGAACGCGGAAGTCAGCTTCCTCGCGCAGAGCGCATCGGGCGAGTACTTGAAGTCGAAGATGGACGCGGGCCCGGGCGACGAGGAGACCGAAACTAATGCGGTGACGTGGGGTGTGTTCCCTGGTAAAGAGATCGTGAGCCCGACTATTGTGGAAGAGGTGAGCTTCCGCGCGTGGGCCGACGAGGCGTGGCAGATGTGGGTGGAGTGGGCTGCGGTATTTGGAAAGAGTGGAGAGCAGAGCCGGAGGTTTTTGGATGGGGTGGCCAAGGATGGATGGCTGGTGAATGTTATTTGGCATGATTTCGTGGGCATGTGTAAAGCTAAAGAAGGGACATCTGAGGAAGAGGGGTATAAGGGCCTTTGGGATATGTTAATTGAGGCGTAAATGGGAAATGGGAGGTGGCGGTAAATATTGTGAGTGGGGGGAAGGTGGCTCAACTCCACTAGCTGAGAGCAGCCGAACGATGCAAGATAGTGCCGGTTTTGCTGGAGCAATGGTTATAAGGTATATCTGGAAGATTGCCGTGAAGTAGGATAACTTCAGGTCCGTTGGTCTTTAGCGTTGCATCAACGGGACGTTAGGAATTCATGATATTGAAAGGAACACAAGTGGAGAGAAGCAGATATGTGTATTTTCGTGACGATTTATTTACACTATATGACAACAGCATCGTAGCCTTACGTACATGTCCTATCATCCAAATATACACGGCCGAACTTCCCATCCAATCCGAGGATAACATCCCGTCAAACTGAGTCCGCCTACATCCTCAGCATGCCCAGCCGCCCCCTAAATTCGCCACTTCCTCTTGTTCCCTCTCCTCACTTGCAGCCCAAGCTTCAATCCCTTCTATATCTTTCACTTTCCTTAAGTGCCAAAACGACTCGACACCCTTTGTATACCTGACACTTACCTTCTGTACATCCCCCTCTTCTACCGCCGCAAAACAAATTCGACAAAATCTCCACCCATCCGAAGCTTCCGAGCTCGAAGTAACCTCGAATTGTTCACCCGGCGACACAAGAGCCAAATATGGCTTCCGTGTGAGCCAGATCCAAAGCGCCCTCGCAAGGCGCGGGCCGTCAACCTGTCCAGATAGCGGGTGGGAGGCGAAATTATATCGCAGCCAGAGGAACATTCCGCCACGCGGCCACGAGAAACTATACATTTCCGCCTTCTTAACAACGGCCCACTCAGCATCCTCTTCATTGGCCATCCGCTTCTGCTGCACTGTGAACCGTCCCTCCTCGAGAGCGGCGCTCATTATCTGCATGCGGCGCTCATAGCTGCCTCTTAACCCTTCAAGCCAGCGCACCCACCCGTCGACTTTCCACCCAGAGGGGCCGCTCTTGGGACCATTGCTCTCAGGTTCCATGATGACCTGCGCAACCATTGCCTGGACGAAACCCGACGGGGCTTGCGTTGTACCCTCTGTAATGCGGAGGATGCGCTCTATGATCTTGGGCTGTGCCGTGATCCAGCCCAGACGGCATCCTGGCGCAATTGATTTTGAGAATGTGTCGAGGCGGATGACGCGTCCATCGGTGTCTATCGAAAGGTAGGAAGGGACGAGGGAGTCGAGGAATGGAAAGCCAGAGGACTTTTGTGATGGTGATGATTTTGTGGTGGCTGACGGTGGACGGGGGAGGCTGCGCGCAGATGCCTCAGACGAAGGTGCTGATGGGTATTGAAGGTGCCAGTAAGGATCATCTTCGATGATCACAATGTCATACTTGGTACAGACCGAATAAATCTCCTTTCGCCGCTCGACCGAAAGTATTCCACTTGTGGGGTTCTGCCCGATGCTGTCTGAACGTCAGACTCTGAACCAGGGGCTGTTGACCAGAGGGACTTACGTTATGGTGTATATTAGATGAGGCCTCTTGCCCTTGCTAATATCCCAATTTTCTAAAACATCCTTCAACCCCCCAGGGCCGCCTGCCAGCATCCCTTCAGCGTCGGCCTTCACTGGCACAATCTGCAAGCCCCGTGGCGCCATCACTTGAACCGCACTCGGAAAGGTGAATTGTTCACACAAAATCCCTTCACGGTCACTCAACCAATCGCGGCTCTTGTCCCATGGGTTGCTCAGACACTCAATTGCCTTGGAAAGTCCGTCCAACGCTCCGCTGGTAAGTATAACCTCTGGCCCACCCTTGTAGGGGACATTAGGGTGAAGATTCTCGCGTGTAAACTGGCGCACAAAGGTGAGAAGAGGTGGATAGCCATTTGCCTGGCTATATTGAAGGGCGGTGGTAATATCAATTTTGGAGGAGGGGTCGGAGGAAGAGGACTCGCGGGGCACAACGACGCGGGAGAATGGCTCTGATGCTACGCGCGATTCAGTTGCTTTTGGTGAGAAGGTGGTTGAAGTGCCAGAAGTAGGCTCAAAGCGGCCAGGTAAGGCAACCCTGGCCTGTAGATTATCATAAGGGAAGTAAGATGCGTTTGGTAGACCTAATTGGCAATTAATAATCAATGCGTAGAAACGGGCCGGGAAGTTCGGGTTGTTACACACCACCTGCTAAATTTCCAATGCCGGGGATAGCGAAATATTTGTAAAATGCCTTAATATTGCTCTCCTTTCGGGCCTTGGTCACTCGAGAGTAGTAATGGCTCAGATCCAGAGGTGGATTTTGTTCAATGGTTGGAGTGGCAGCCTTGGGCTCTTGGCCAGAAAAGGGTTTGAACCAAGGCATGTTTTTTTTTTTGGCTATAGGATTTTGAGTTGCAGCGATGCTAATTTAAAGCCATGTATTTCCAAGTGAGAATTTCTCGCACGATATATTAGGATATCTTGGACATCAACAGCAAAAAAAGAAGGAAGGGATAGACGGGGACTTAGTAGATAACTAAATGCGGGAGGCCTGGCTTATATGATAAGGAACTCGATGACATATCAAGAAAATAGATACCCCGCATTTTCACTATATATTTGTGGAGAACATTGCAAGGGTGCTGTTACGAAAATTGATGAATATTGCCTGTTTTAATTCATCAACTCATTATTCATAATCTGAATCCGGTTGGGCTTCGCTTTCATTGCCTGGTCCCACATCTGCCACCTATACACTGAGCCCCAGACATGAAATATATCATCTACCATACACTAACCACCTGGCCATGATCCAGGAAAGAACCCCTCAAAAAACAACGTAACGCCAGCTCCGGATATGCGCTAGGAAATATATACTGTAGCTCAAGCCAATACTTCGTCGTCATTAAATGTCCCCCCAGCCATATACATACAGGTGGTAGAACACGAGGCACCACAGGGCCATCAAAGGGTTTGATTATAAGGAAAAGCCATCTAATCCATCCCCACGTACTTGAACCAATTGGGCCTGCAGTCTTCTTGATGGAGCCATGATTCCCCGTCTGTGAGGCGGCCGGTGACGCAGCCACTACACTTTGGAGAATTGGGGCAATTGAAGAAGGGGATGTGTTGGTAGCCGATATCACGGAACCTACGTGCAAATGTTAGCTTCAAATGCCCTGACAAAGTGACGACTCCCTGGAGATTGGGAGATAAACTGCCCCAGTACGACAATTCGGAATTCTTAACATGAAGCGACTTACCAGTGGACCTTGCTCGAGTCCTCAAAAAGCCCGATAGCGACGCTGTGCACAGGCGCATCTCCCCACCTCTCATAGAAGAATCCTCCTGCCCGATCAAGATGGTTGAAATAGTCTTCGTATGCCTGGCTTCGCCAGAAATCCATATCTGCGACTTCGAAGTTGCTCCAAAAATGGCAGGTCGAGTACCCATTCGCCTCCTTGTTATGCTCTGGTCTTCTCGAGCTATCCGTCAACCAGTCCATGGAGTTGTTATCATGTACATATTCTGGGTGCTCGGCGATAAACTTTATAGTCTCTGGCCACAGGGTCGGTATCGACTGTGGGGCGTCGTATAGATTGATGGTGAAGCCATACGTCTTATTATTGTCTTGCATGTAGGCAAAGACGTCGTAGTCCACATCGCAAAAGAAATGGACGTTGGGCTCAACACGCCAGTAGTACCTAGTATTCGCCAATGCTGGGTGTTTATAAAAGAGTCCGGAGTTCCAGCGACACATTTGGTGGTAAGACACCTGCTCGCCGTATTGGATGTCTTGTTCAGCAAGAATCCTCGAAGATTCGTGAAATAGGTCGTCGTTGACCCAGGAAGGGACCTCCCAGTGTTCGTTGGGTATCAACTCTGGACAACAGGGTTAGTTTGTATTCGAGGAGATAAAGGCGGGATAAGTACCGTAATGGCATTCAGCATTCGTCTCCGCAGAGGTAAGCTCCTTAAATTCATCGGTGAACGGCACATCGTTGAAGAACGTCCATGGGTAGTTGAACTTGTGGTTCCACGTCCTCTCCAGGTCGCGCATTGCCTGTACCATCCCCAAAACTTCTTCATTTCGAACCAGCGAAAGTAGGGTCGCATTGATTCGTGCTGTGCCAGCAGGCCCTGGCGCGTAGCCTTCCGTCTCTCGCTTTAATATACCTGATGGTTCGCCAATAGCTATAAAAAGTTAGCAATTGCCCAGTAGCCTAGGAACTCAATGTACTTACGTTCCCCCATAGGATCCCCTCCATCATAAGAGGTGACAACATCACCTGGACCTTTCGGTGGCGGCTGCTGCACTCCGGCCTTATAAATCTGATAAAACAAAAAAATACATATCATAAACGAAGCAAACGCCAATGCCCGTATGGGTTTCGCTACGGCCATAATTCGGTGGTCTTTGGGTTCTGCATGAAGAAGAGTTGAAAGATTGGCGACGAGACACTCGTTTGCGGCCATATATTTGGTGTAACTCCTGAAATTCGGCAACTACCGGGGCCCCTGCAGCCGCGTGCCACAACGTCACTGGTGCCGATAAGGCACCTTTTCATTGTCTCAGCCTCGTGGGCAGTCGCGTATGCGGCGCGTCTAGCCCAAAAGTTAATTGGCACGACAACAATGCGGCCAGTTCAACATAATGTCGCATATCGCAAAGATTGGAGCTCTCACTGATGAGTTGGTTACTACATTGACGGGATTGACTCCAAAAGTAAGCTAAGTTGAGGTTGTACTGCGTTCCAACCAGCTATCAATCAGTGCCTTATCCCCCCGCACGTCGAACAGCCCAACAACCCCAGAAAAATAGCTGACTTCAATGTTAGAATAACCCAACTCGATTCAGCGCATGCCGGGAAGCGAGTATACGAGCATTTCGATATGGGAACTACCCCAGGGTCAATCAATTCGACGTTGAACAAAACCTTGTTGGCCTGGAGGAGAAGTTCAGGGTCTATAATAAAGATGGCTTAGCTAATGCCTTGCGGCAGAGGCTGGACGAAATCGCTGCCCAATCTACGAAATGGACACCAGAAATACTTTATCTTCTTTTGGAGTTATCAGACAGACCTGTACACAAGTCTAGGCTGAAAGACCTTGAGTTCCTCAGCCCCCCAGAAGCGCATATTGAGCCGACCTACAAATGGAAAGACTTGGTCAATGACGACCCTTTACTACGAGACAGGATATGGAAGAATATCGATTATACGCAGGATAGTTCGGACGATGACGATTTATACTCGGATAGCGATTTTGAACCATCTTCGCCGGCTGACACGACCCAATCGAGTATTGCCAGCCCAAATACAGGCCATCCGTCCGATCTAGCTATTGCTATTGATTCGACCACCATTGGTAGGATACATAAAGAGCAATTCTGGAGAGCCACTAGGAAAAAACCTCTGAGCGTTGTGGACGCTTACTTTGAGAAGCCTCCAACTTTCCCCATCACAGATTTGCAGGCAATTCGAGAGACACTATTCATGCTTAGGGGCCTTCCAACGACATTATACTCTGGGTCAGACAATGCGTCGTCCAATAATAGCAAATATGCCTCTTCGTCATTAAATTTTAATACCGATGAGGCTACTATCCGGCCTGCTTCTGGGTTTATTTTGTCAGGTGTCTCCCCTCACGTTTTCTATAACGTCCTGGACAGGTTTGCCAGCTACGGCACTTCTCTCAAAATTCTACGTACCTGGACTCCGATTGACAAAAGACTTCATTTACTACAAAGACTTCATGAACAGTTTCAAGCTCGATTACGAGAGCTCGACGAAATATTTTCTAGTTTGGAAGAGCCATACTTGGCTCCTAGAAACGACGTGATTGTCAGCATCGCTGCGACGGAACTTGCTATAGGCTCACGGATGCTGCCATTCGAAACCCTTGCAAAACTAGTTCAGGAGAATCATAAGTCGCCTCCGTTCCGATGGCTAGAAGCATTATATGATGAAACCTGCAAGTTTCAATTGGCAGAGAATGGCGACATGTACGAATTCATGGCAAGTATATTCTTCGAGTGCTTTGCAATATATCTGCGGCCAATAAAGATGTGGATGGAAGACGGCGAGCTAAAAGAAGGGAGTGGATTCTTCGTTAGGGAGGATGCAAAGAACAATGACAGAATGAGAATATGGGAAAAATACACCATTCAAAATGATGAAACAGGGGCACCTTACCAGACACCAAAATTCCTTCGCACAAGTGCACGCAAAATCCTAACCTCAGGCAAAAGTATCGTTGTTCTTAAAGAGTTACAACAATACCGGTACATGCGTCTATCTTGGGAGTCGATGGAGCCTGTACTCTGCTTTCAAACCGTATGTGGCGGCCACGGCAATTCCCTCCTCCCATTCACGGAGCTCTTCGACTCTGCCTTTGAAGCATGGATAAAGAGCAAGCATCGTTCCACGTCCTCCAACCTTCGAACAGAACTTGTCGAGTCTCACCATCTCGGCGGCGTCATACAAGGCCTGGAGACGGTCTATTTCATGACAAACGGCGCCATTTCAAACGCCTTCAACAGCTCCATATTTGATGATCTATCCCGGGGGGCAGCTCAGTGGAACAACCCATTTTCGCTCACTAGCCACTTGCGCTCTACGATGGGCCATGGCGTTGGAAAGCACCGCATTAGCATCAAAACCGCCTCTAGTACAGCGGACGTCTTTACCGCTCGCCGAACGGTCAAATCACTTGCTACCATTGAGATCTGCTACGACATCCCCTGGAAAGTAGCACTCGTCATTCGTCCGATCACTCTGAACGCTTACAAACGCATTGCAATATTCCTCCTCCAAATCCGCCGTGCTTCTTACATACTTTCGGGGTCACAATCCCGCTCCACATCCGCGCCAACACTCTATTACGGCCTACGCACGAAACTCTTGTGGTTCAGTAATACTCTCTACAGCTATCTCACTGATATAGTGCTGAGGGTCAGCATGAGCGAGATGCGCCAAAAAATGGCAGCTGCGGATGAAATAGATGATATGATTGAAATCCACGAAAACTTTCTAAAGAAGGTTACGACTCAGGCATTGCTCGGGAAACGACTCGAACTCATCCATAAAACCATCCTGCAGATCCTAGACCTGGCAATCGCGCTTGAGGATGCGCAAGCGATGCACGCACTCCCTGTAGTGTCTCCTGCAACAGTAATGCCCGAGGAGGCAGAGACGGATTCAGACTCTGATAGTAGTTCTGATTCGGAAGACGAGGGTGATCTTAGCATATTCCCCGACCAGAAAGATACGCCGTACCCAGAGCGCCTTAGGTTTATTAAGACCGAGTTAGAGAGGTTGTCACGCTTTGTTCTCGTCGGCTTAAGGGGCGTAGCTAGGGTGGGACAAGAGAGTAATTGGGATATCCTGGTGGAGAAAATGGAATGTGGGCTGAGCGATGGCGAAGGCCGGAGGGTATAGGCGGGTTATAATGAGGGTTGGTTTATTAATGGCCTGTGGATGAGCAGTATTATTATGCGAAACAAATGAGCGATATCTGTTGGTGGGCGTTGAATTGGAGTCAGGGGCCTAGATACCAAATACGAAAGCGGCGATTATAATCAGAAATCATGAGTCATCAGACAATTTAGTGCGAAGCTTTAACCGCCGACGTTTGATATGGGGGTTATAAATGAGTCTTCCATTTCCTGCGTCTTCCAAGGTTCCAATCCACGACCACCTCTCTCCCAACAGACCAAACAAACAACCATATCAACGCAATATCCCCACCAGCATCACCTTCCCCAAGTCCAAAGCTTACCGGCCGTCCCTCTCACCTCCGCGGATTGTGAGCTGGAGCAGGTAATTTCAGATACAGGTTCTTTGTAGCCAACACCCGCTCCATCTGGCGCGGCGACAAGTTATAGTGGTGAAAATCCTGCCTCAACACAGCCCGTGGTGGCTCAACCTCCGTACTATCCGAATCCTGCGACCGATTCTCATCACTCTCGTAGTATGCCTGATGAGCACGATGCGCCTCGTCCCGAGCACGCTGCGCGTCGTCCCGAACGCGCCTGTTGTTCCTATCGCGCTGGCGGTAGAAGTGGTCTTTTGCTTCAGCATTGGCCACCCCTGAGTCGGAGTGGTTTAATAGCTTCTTCGCCATTGTGCAAGCATACCTTCGATTTCTGCCGCGTTCTCTCGCCTTCCTTGATTATGCGGAGCGTGACGAGCAATAGGAACAGGCTGATCCCTTTCCCGCGGTGCGTGTGCCGGTGCTCTCGGTTGCACATTATCCCTATAATGTCGGAAGGGATGGTGTTCGTCCAGCCAATCTTTGAGTTCCTGCTTGACCCGATCACATATATCACTAAGTGCCGTACTCTCCCTCCCTTGCCTCGTCACCATCGGGGCGTGCTTGGGCCGGAAATCCCTATGACCCATATTGTCCCACTCTGGCGCCGTCATCTCGGGCACTACCACGGGTTCCGTGGCAGGGGGCTCGAGGCGGAGATTGTGTTTCCCGGCGCACTTGGGACGGCAGCAGCGGATCACTGATAGGATTATAAAGAGCGTGACGAGGATGCCAGCGGTTGTGTATGTGCCGGCGACGAATTGGCGCGGTACGGCGCGGCCGTTGAGGGAGTAGGCGAGGACGACGCAGACGAAGATGATAAAGAGGATGGCAAGGAATACGGGGATGATCCGTTTGGTTAGGTTGTAGAGTAGGCCGTAATCCGAGGCATGAAGTGAGAGGCGCTTATACGCCGATTCGGGCATCTTGTAGGTCGACATTGGTGAATATGGAGAGCTGTGATTGCGGGCATCGTGGAAATGGTGTTTGGATTTTGCGAGGAGATTATATGCTTGGAGGTAATGAGCTAGAAGAGGATAGATGTTGGTGCTTCTAGCGGTGCAAGACGAGCGAACTAATTGGAAAGCGCGAGATTAATAAATGACAGAAAATAGGACTGAGAATAGGCTTGAACCATATATTTCCCCGCATATTCTGACTGAGACCCCGATTTGAAACTACCCTCGCATGAAGCCATGGTGTTGGACCCTCGAACCACAGATAATGCAAGGCAGGGGCCACGACAGACTCCAGATATCTAGCATCAACTATCTAGGCACCGCAACCATCTCCTCTCATGCGTGTCGCGAGTCTGCATCGCCTGCGACAAATTCTTCATTATCATGTTTCAATGTCAACCTTGGCAATGCCGTTCCTGCCCCAATATACGCGCCAAGGAACATGGGACCAGGGTTCCCCGCCAAATCCGCGGTCCAAGCCGCTTTTGTAGATCGCCTTGGCACTAACAAGCTGTCAACGTCAGCTTCTCATCTCCCCAACTACAAACCAAAATATACCACCATATACGTTGATCTTGAGCTTCAAAAAGCTGGAGCTACACCCATTTCACATTATCAAACTCACTCAGGGCTACAGCCACCATCCCAGAAGTTGCGAACCTTCCAAGCCACGATTCCAAGCTGTCTGCTGCCATAACCCGCCACATTGCATGCCTCGGGGCCGCTTTTGCTTTCGCCCATCGCGCACCCTCCACACGCCTTCCAACAACCAAGACCGCCCCTTCACTCTCCACAACACCACCATGTCTCAATTCCTCCCCCACGCCCCTTACGCCGAAGACCAGCGCTACCCCTACGCCATCCTCACCGGCCACGTCCTCTTCCGTGGCTTCTCAGCCGGCGCCCTCGTCGGCGCCTTGGCACCTTTCCCGACAATGCTGTTCCGCCCGCTGAAATACCCCCTACCTGCCGCGGTGCTGCGGTCCGCGGGCATGGGAACGGTGGTGGGGACGGGGTTGATGGCGTTGGCGCTGGCGGGACGGATGTATGGGAGGGAGGAGATTGAGTGGAAGGATCGGAGTTGGCGGTTGTTGGCGAATAA
>JPJV01002519.1:0-29614 GCA_000750745.1 Pseudogymnoascus sp. VKM F-4281 (FW-2241)
TTTTAGTGTTTTGGTGGCGACTCGCCCGGGATGGCGACTCGCATGTGAAATACGTTACTCAATAAAACAGTAAAACAGTAAAACCTCGCTACCGGTCACGTGCAATGAGGGGCTGTATTATGTCACGTGAAGAGGCGGGTGGCGGGGGCTGGCTGGAAATTAAGGGCACAATGCTGGGCTTGGCATTTCGTTATCTCGTATCTCGGTGTCATCGTCATGATGATTGGGATCCTTTTATTTATTTATTTATTTGTACCTTTTTCGCCATTTACCTACGTAGTCCCCTCTATTTTTCTGATGTGGCATATATATTGTATGAATATCCATTATATTTCTTAATTAGTATACATAAATATATATTTATACATTTATACATTTATTTATATAAATACTTGCTACCCCGAAACAATCATAAAGACAACGACAACGACAACGACAACGCAGAAGAGGGGTAGGTAGAGTATATCTCATCTCATCTCATCTCCTTGTGCCTAGCTTAGTTTACATCTACTACTACTCTACCAGTATTACTGCTAACTAATACTACTACTGTAGGTGTGTTGTACAGTACTATAACACTCTAAACTTACCCCACGCTAGGGCGAAAGGGACCCCGCGACGACTCAATTATTCATGAGTTACAGACCACTTCCCCCCCACCAACTACCTTGATTCTGCCTGTTTGTGTGCAACTACGCCACTCTACAACGAACACCGCTTCTTCTTTCTATATTCTCTTGTCTCACACTCTATAAACTTGATTCTGCACTGCATCACCGAGCCCTTACTCTCCAGACTCGACGTGAGGAACGATATACAAGCCAAGCGGAAAAATATCAGGCCAAGCCGAAGAGCTACGGAAGCTCTCAAAGCGGGTTCCCTCGATTGCATAATCTCTCCGTTTTCAGCTTACCCTACCACATTAACCCACCGGCCTGAAAGCTGTCTTAAACACCCCGGACCCTCCCAGCCGCTCTATCGGATACATTTCACTCAGCTTCTTCCCTGACCACTGCCTCGTCCTTCTACTTGAGACACCAACAACACACCGAAGCCGCAACCCTCAAAACCCAAACCGCCAAGATGGGCAAACAACCAAATCTCTACTCCTTCCCCACAGTTGACGACCTCGCCCCCGGTCTACGCCACTACGTCGTCCAGGCGCAGAACGCCGGCATCAGCAGGCACGGCACCTTCAAGGTAGCCATCTCCGGCGGCTCGCTCCCCAAGACCCTGGCCGCCGCGCTTCTCTCCCCCGCCGCCTCCCCCGAAGACACCGTCAACTTCTCAAAGTGGGAGATCTTCTTCGCCGACGAGCGCGCCGTGCCCCTCGACCACGCCGACAGCAATTACGCGCTGCTGAAATCGGAACTGGTGGACAAGATCCCCGCCGAGCTCGGCGCCCCCGCCGTCCACCCCATCGATGTCGCGCACCTCGATGACGTTCAAGAGATGGCTGACCAGTACGAGAAGCTCCTCGTTCGCAACTTTGCCCAGCGCGACTCCGTTAAGCTGCCTATCTTCGACCTTATCCTGCTTGGCTGTGGTCCAGATGGGCATACGTGCTCGCTGTTCCCGGGCCACGAGCTGCTGCGTGAGTCGGACGCGTGGGTCGCGTCTATCGAGGACAGCCCGAAGCCGCCGCCAAAGCGGATTACGCTCACGCTACCGGTTGTGAACCACGCGGTCAAGATTGCGTTTGTGGCGACGGGAGGTGGGAAGAAGGAGGTGCTCAAGCAGATCTTTGAGGAGGGCGCAGGACTCCCTTGTGCGCTTGTTAATGAGGGTGGAGGGGATAGAGTGAGCTGGTTCGTGGATAATGCGGCTGTGGATGGGGTGAGCTACCCAAGACGGGGGAGCCTGTGATGCTCTCTGGGAATGATGTTGCTAGGTGGAGGTGGACAAGGCCATTTCGCGGGTGCGGTGGCTGGTTAAGACAGGACTGCCATGGATGGGGGAGGTGAAGGAATACTCTCGTTTTCCCCCACCGCGAGCTCTCGGTGGTTTTTGATTGCTTGTTGGCTTGCAATAGACGGGATAAAAGGCACGATACTTCAACAAACACTACGTGGTAGTAGGAAGGGAGAGGTGAGAAGTTGTGAAGGAGTTATTTAGCATTGCTATCCGCCACGCCATGTTTTACAGTGGCCTTCAAAAAGGAAAATAGGGCTGTTGGCCGAGACAAATGTAGCTTCACCAAATTACTGTTCGCCACCATTCGAGCCTGTTGCATTTTATATGGTGATGTCGTGTTATGTCAAACAATTCTCCCATGCCAAATGTGCGACCCGTAATGCTATTGTCATCCGAGCAACACCGTGGCCATATACAATCGATATGCAAATTTAAAGGTACAGCTTATGAGGTGCCTCAAAATCATTGATATGTATATCTATATATATAGCTCGTATATCATACAAATCATTGCTCGCTCCGCGCCAGGCCGAGGGCATTCCATATATACAGCAAAGCCGCCCCCGTTTGTTCCAACCTGTCCGCCTTCTAAATTCCATTTTCCGATTGATCCCATTCCCTCTTCCCAAAAATACAAGATAAAACGCCAGTCTGTACCCTCTTCTATATTTTCGTCACCGTACACAGTGCCTCCTCCGTAATCACCCATCATCATTCCCACGCAATGCCCGTCTCAAACACTCACCACTCTCCTTTCAACAGTCTCTCCACCCCCCATACTCTGTTCGCTCCCCACCAACACCAATTCCTGCCCTTTAACCTTCTCCAAACACCCCTCACAACATCTCACCGCGCACCACGCACAACACCATCGTCCATCACGATCCTTCACCCCACACACCCCACACGCAAGCGGATACACATCGTTCCTACTCCGATGCATCACACGATGGGCCTGGTAGCACCTAACCTGCGTCTCCGCCAGCGGCAGCGCCTCGTACACAACCTCCTCATCGAGGTCCGTAGGCACGATCTGTAGGAAAGGCGAGGACTCGAGGATGGTGGTCATGCGCTTGCTGATCTCGCCGGGGACTTGGAGTTTGTATGCACTTTCTTCGGCGGGGCTGAGGGCCTTGGGGCTGATGGCCTTTGGGCTTAGTGGCTGGGTTTTGGTAGCGATGACGGGACTGAGGGCCTTGGGGCTCAGTGGTTGGGTTTTGGTGGCGGCGATAGGACTGAGGGGTTTGGGACTTGGAGCGCCGTTTTTGGTGGTAGTGACGGGGCTGAGAGGCTTGGGGCTTGGTGCTCGGCCGCGGGGTGGTTCTCGTGTAGCTGGTGGGGAGGCGCGAGGGCTTGAGACGGCGATGATGGGGGGTTGTGGTTGTGGTGGTGGTGGTGGTGCGGAGGTTGTAGGGAGGGTCAGGTCGGTAGAGGAAGGGCTGGTCTTGGTGCGGAGGAGGGGGTGGATGTGTGCTTGTGCAGGATCGACTGGGGATGATCTCCCTTCGAGGATGGATGCTGCGATGGTATGGATGCTTGACGTCGATGCAGCAGTAGGTGGTAGTTTTGGGCGTTGGGGGAAGGAATGTTGCCTGCTGCGACTGGATGGGCGACTGCCGTGGCCGGAGCCAGGACGGGAAGATGGGTCGTCAGGGGAGATCTGAGGGGAGTAGGGTGAGTGGATTCGCGGCGTGAGGGGTGCGGGTGCTGGATCCTGTTTCTGGTACTCGGGAGTAGGGAGCCGTGTGATTGATGGCTGGTTGTGTGTTGGTGTAGATGGTGCAGCTTCATCTGTGTTCCCGGAGTTGCGAAGCTTGTTCTTCAGCTTTGACAAGTTCCAACTTGATCCTTCTGGCGACGGGAGGTCTGGCGATGAGTTATCTTCTCCATCGGATGCGAGAAGCTTGTGTTTGATCTTTGAGAAAGCAGAGCCACTTCCTTTGGTCTCTGAAGGAGTTGGCACGCTCTGATCCTCTGTACCACGCAATTTATTTATCAAGCCAGTGCTCTTGGGGCTAACAGTATCGAAAGATCCTTGTGGAGTGTGGCCTGGTGTCTGGATGTCCCTATGTTGGTTGAGGTGCTCTGTAGAGCGAAACTTGTTCTTAAAGTTCGAGAGTCGTCCGCCCATGGTTTCTGGCTGTGGCGGAGCTGGACGGAGAGGGACCGGCTTTCTGACGCTCTGCTTTGTTGTGAAAGGCTGTCTTTGATCTAGGTTGTCCTGACCCTGCGTAGCCGGCAGGTTGTATGGAGCTGGTCCTGTCGCAAGTTGTGAATACTGTGTCGTGGGATGATTGTATTGTCGAGCACCTTTTTCAGGTTGTCCATTTGATTGTAGGCTCTTCTCAGTGATAAATTGTGTTGGTCTCGAAGGGAGCCCTACTGCAGGCCGATGGGGTGCTTTCCTTGGAACTGCTGGGAGGGGAATTTGGGGAGCATCAGACACCGCCGCTGTATTCCTTAAAGGCTGGTTCGCAGTGAAGCCATTACTCTTTGCCAATTTCAAATCGGTAATTTTGACGCTTCTGTCACTTTTTTGGGACCTACGACGCCATATTTCTGGTCGACCTGAAGACGTTGTACTTGAAATGGAATTGGAGTGCATTATCTGTGACGATTTGAGAATCTCCTCCAACTCAAACTGATCTTCTTGCTTCGTTCCCAGCACTGGTGAGTCAGGTTCGGGTTTTCCGTCAGCTTCTTCTTCCCAAACGAGAGAGCTTGCTGATTCCCTTCGTTCCGGAGAGTTTGTCCAGCTACGACGGGTCCCAATTGTCCCCACTGTATGCGAGGAGTATACTGAAGAACCACCTGCAGATGGTTTCCTCGCATGCTCGAGCAGCACAGATTTCCGTGGTGGAGCACGGTCAGGCACCATTTCTAGGAGAGAGGAAGGGCTTGGAAGGGACCCCTCATCGTCGTCCGGAGCTTCCGGTGTTTGCGACTGAAACGACGATGTTTGGTCACGGACGATGTCGGACGGAGTCTGTGGCAGGGCTTTAAAGCTCGACTGATCTCCGCTCGGAGTATGAGAATCGACAGTCGCCATCTTTTCAGAGCTGAAAGATACAGGGCAGAAGCAGCAGTCCAGCTCAATGTTTCTGCATCTGTAAATGCCAACACACAGTCAACAAACAGTCAAGTCACAGTTCGAAAAGCCCGGAGGAAGTTCATGGATGGAAGGCCTGTGGAGTTCCAGGGCAGCCCCATCCAGGGCAGACCTAAGATCACAATCATGCTAATTATGATGATCCCTCCCAAGGATCTGCCGTAGCATCAGCCCTGCTGGGGTCTACTCGAGTACTCACGATATGAAACTCGATATATCGCGTTGTTGACAAGCATTAAAGCAGTACAGATGCAATAAAAGCAAGGATATAAGGGGATCAAGACCCCCATCAGGGCTACCGTCGACCCCACATACGCGTACTTTTGAGCAATCACAACCGAGTTGGCAATTGATTGTCTGATTTCCGTGGCTGTGGGTGGGAAATAGAATATTTAAGTGGGAAGTCGCGTTACAGATTTACCAACCATCCCACCCATGGCGCATGAAAATGACGGCTTAACTCTGTTGGGAGGGAGTGGAGATGTTAGAGGATGCTGGAGACACGGGAAAATGTTCCAGACTATGCGCAGGTTTAGCACGGCCTGGCCGACCACTGAAAGGATAAACAAACCCAGCTGGTGTGGGGATTTTTGGGGGGACAGAAATAGAATCATAGAAAAATTGAGCTGAAGCACGAGAGAAGTTGTTCTAATATAACAATACTATAAAAATATTAATAAAAATAATAAAATAATAAACGAACCCATCCGATGTGTGATGTGTGAATATTTACTGTAGAGTAGCGTCGTAAGCCGCCGTTAGGGTAATGCACCTTTATTTGTTAGGCAAATCTGCCCCTCTATTCGTCGTCAGTCGTCACCCGAGAGACCAGAGCTACTCCACTTTCTCGGCTCTCTCACAACAGCAACAAATAAACAAATACCCGCAAATGAAGCAGAACAATGGCAACTGCACCACTTCCTACCCGGACGCGTTCCATACGAAAGCCTAATGCTGGGATTGACCTGAAGTCGAGATCAAATGGCTTGAATGGCGAACAAGCTCCAGATGCGCCCGGTGGAAGGAGTCGCGGTGGAGACCCAAGTGACCCGGCCAGGACGGGAAGCCAATCCCCAAGCAAACTGCCCATGAGGCCTCCCAGCTCAGGCTCTTCAACGTCACGACTCACAAGAACGGGAAGTTTATCGTACCGGGCGGCGCCAGCTAGCTCTCAAACTGGATCCAATGATGGCTCTATGCGCCCTCCACGGTCTGTAACGACCAGACCGCCAGTGAGCTCCCAACCTGGCGCCAGCGATGGCTCTATGCGCCCTCCACGGTCTGTAACTACCAGACCACCACTGAGCTCCGACAACAATAGACCATCCGTCAGTAGACCGCCACTGTCATCCGACAACCAGAGAGCAGCCCCCCTCCGCAGCAGCTCCAAGACGCCCACTGAGCAATCGTCGTCCACAGGATTGCAACGACGACCCAGCACCACTTCCCGACACGCCCGCACTACCTCCACTGGCAGTGTGCCGTCCATCCGCCCCCCAGCTACAAAACACACCCGAAATACTTCAATCTCTCAACTAAGTTCCACGACGACTCTCAGGCCACCGTCAGAAACTAAGCAAGCTCCCAATCCAGCTCTACACCGCCCCAACTTCTCGACTCTACAACAGCATTACTCGCCAGCAAAATCGATAGCACCTAAACCGACAACGGCAAGCTTGCTGGCAGCTCCGTCGCCTAGTAAATTGCCCTCAAACGTTGCGATATCGGCCGAGACAGCTCGGTTACAAGCAGAGTTATTACAATTACACCTTCTTCACCGTGACGTGACATCGGTGCAAGACCAATGGCGTGATAGCGCAAGAAACAAACTAGGTCACAAGTTTGAGACATTAGTGAGGAAGCACGAGGGATTGGTGGCACAAGAGGAGGCACAGCATGGCAAGACCAACGCCCTAGCTTTAAAAATTTGGGCGGATAGCGGCATGCCGGGGTGGGGATTGGAAGAGAAAATACAGGTTCTAGATGAGGTGGTTACCGGCGTGTGGAGCATGGGTGAATCTGGCGGGAAATATGCCAGAATTGTGAGAAGATTCGAGAGGTGGCTGCATACTGTCGTCGACATCCACCAAGGGCGTGAAAAGGGGCATCTCCTAGATGGCGACGAAGTCATGTTTATTGAGGACATCGATGGGAGCTGGAGCGATGATTGCAGGGTCCAAGTTAGAAAGCTGGAAGAGTGGAGGGATAAGCTTGCAGACTTGGGAGAGGTGGAGGTCAAGAGCAACCTCGCAACCGCTGTCGAGGGTTGTACGACGCTGGTGAGAGGGATGCTGGAAGAGTTGGATATTATGAGGAGGATTGAGAAGGAGGTTATGATGAGTGAGCAGGTCTGGATCAAGGAGATGATTGACGATGCAGAAGACGATGGGGACGTTCCTGTCCGTTCTGGTGCCGCTTGGCACCGGTGATGAGGGCCATGACACTGTTTAGATACCCATGTGAGCGAAAAAGATGCGGTCGGACAAGCGACATATGAGGACTATAAATATATATGAAATAATACATCTAATTTTTATGGAATTGAATTTGTCTACATCAGGAAGCTCGATTAACCACGTGATATCGCGTCTTGTCAGCACGGTCGAATTCCGACGTTGCTGAGCAATCGATGCAGCGTGACCCAATCGAGACTTTCGAATCGCGTCGGTCAGTGTATTATCTAAAAGGGCGCGGGCGCGTCTCGATAGCTGGAAGTTCGATTGCAGGAAAAGTAGCGGAGCCTGGCTGGGGATTTTAGCATCGCATTGCTTGCCCTGCTGAAAACGTATTATCCGTTCCCAAGACGCCCAGTCAGCATTTAACCCCCGCCATCCAGCTGGGTACGCAGAATGGCTCTCGGCAACGGCGACAATACAGGGCATGGGGCTCCCTCGGAAACATCGCCGCTACTTGCCAACGCTTATGGGAAGACGAGTGATGGAAAGTTGACAATAGTTCCCAATGAACCCATTGAGGAACCGGTTGGCGATGATGGTAGGATTGGAGATGAGGAGGCCCCTGAGATGGGGCAGGCGCCGAATCCGTTGATGGAGGGCTTGCCAGAGGTTGCTGCAAAGATGCACATCCTGCTTCCCGCTATTGGGATCGGAGTGAGTATCCCAATGGTCAATTCAAATGTAATAAGTCTAACGAAGTAAACAGGTCTTCCTCGCTGCGTTGGACCAGACCATCATCGTCTCTACGTATGCCAAAATTGGCAGCGAGATGAATGCTCTTAACAGTACCAGCTGGATAGCCACAGCGTACTCATTCCCCAAGACCTCTTTTGGAGCCATTCCCAACTAACATTGCCCAGGTACTTCCTCACCCTCACCACCTTCCAGCCTCTGTATGGCAAGTTGAGTGACATATTTGGCCGCAAGTTGGCGCTCCTGAGCGCATACACCATTTTCGGCATCGGATGCCTCTTCTGCGGTCTGGCGCGGAATATGGCAGAGCTGATTGCTGCGCGGGCTTTTGCTGGTGTTGGTGGAGGTGGCATGTCGACGGTGGTGAGTGTCCTGCTGAGCGACATCATCCCGCTGAGGGAAAGGGGGAAGTGGCAGGGGTATATCAATATCATCTACGCATTTGGCGCTTCTAGTGGTGCACCACTGGGTGGCTTGCTGGCAGATTCGATAGGATGGCGATGGTATGTCGGATTTTCTCCTGACTCCCACTCATTACACTGTGGCTGAAGACTAACAGAACACACAGGGCATTCCTCCTGCAAGTCCCAATGTGCGCGGTGGCCTTCATCGCAGTCTACCTTAGGCTCGATCTCCCCGCTGGGCCCCGTGCACACTGGATTACACGTCTCGGCCACATTGACTTCCTAGGCGCATCGCTCCTCATTCTCGCGACGTGCTCGCTCCTAGTTGGTCTCGACCTTGGCTCAAACACTTCCTGGACCAGCACCATGACAGTCTCTCTCCTCGGTGCCTCTGTGCCCATCTACATTCTATTCATGGTGGTCGAGCACTACGTGTCGCATCCTTTCGCCCCAAGTGGCATTATCTTCAACAGGCTGCTTTCACCACCACTCATATGCAACTTCTTCTCCTTCGCAGGATACATGGCAATGATCTTCTACGTCCCCCTGTTCTTCCAGGCCGTTTCTGGTTATACTTCCACGGAAGCGGGTCTTCTCCTGATTCCCGGAATCGTCGGCTCTGTCACTGGCTCCGTCGGCGGCGGCATCATCATGCAGAAGACGGGCAAGTACTACTGGCTCACGATATCGGGGTACATTATGATGGTCACTGGGATAACTAGCATTTTCCTGTGCTCCGGTGTCCTTGTAACAAGCACCTTGGGGACGCTGATCGCATTCTGTCTTACGGGTGTCGGAGGCGGCATATCGGTGACAACGACGCTCATTGCCTTGGTTGCCTGTGCCGACCCGTCTGATATGGCTATCGTCACAGCGTGCAGCTATCTTTTCCGGTCCCTCGGGTCCGCGGTTGGCGTCTCAGTCAGCGCAGCGTTGGTTCAACAGCGTCTCAGAGATCAGTTGGCAAAGATGCTAGGGGATGGAGAGGAGACTGAGAAGATTGTTCAGGGAGTGCGGGAGAGCTTGGAGTATCTGGAGAAGCTGACGCCGGAGGTTAGGGAGGTGGTGCGGCTGTGCTATCAGAAGGCTGTTTCGGCTTCCTTTGGGCTTGCAGGTCTTATATTGGTGGCGTCGGTGATAAGCTCTATTTTTGTCGTGGAGAGAAAGCTTAGCCGGTGAAATAGGGCAGTTAGAAGGCAAGGCGAAAGAGCAGGTAGATTGGGAAAGTGTGTTGGGTGGTGAGAAGAGATCTTTAGATTTAGTGATTTTTACAATACCTACCTGGTCCTAGATATAGAATATTATCCTGGGCAAGACTTAGCAACTATAGAACCAAATCAACGATATCTGAACTTTTAACAGACATGTCTCATCGCCGGCAAGAGAGATGGACCCTGAGAGTAAAACTCTCTAGTACCACAATCTAGACGTGGGGCACCCCGCGGCGGGAAGCTCCGGGGCGGATTATCAATGGCGGGGCATCGCAATCGTCATTCCGTCCAGCGATGAATTATTCAGCATCTAAACTTCTAGTTGCTGCTGTACGCACCTCCAGAAAAATCTCCAAACTATAATTTTATGGCTGTAAGATTTGCTTTCAGCATACGTTTAATTTCGGCCACCCCGATATTATTATAATAACCATGGCGATAACTACCCCATTCCAGGTACTGTGGCTCCGCTTCCGGACCTCCGCCGAGGCAATCATAACTGACCTCTAATACCAGACGCTATTCGCCGTCCCCATGACCTGTGAGAGCTGTGTCAAAGACGTATCTGGGTCGCTACACAAGCTTCAGGGAATATCAAAAGTTGAAGCAAATTTAAAAGACCAATTAATATCCATCGAGGGAACTGGTTCGTCATTACCCAGCCGGCCGGGCGCCGGTGCTGTGGGAGGAATAATGTTGAACTGATAGCGCTATAGCTGCACCTTCTGCAATCGTTTCGGCTATTCAGGGAACAGGGAGAGATGCCATCCTACGAGGTACTGGGACTACAGACAGTAAGTTCCCGTCGCCTTTGGTGATATGCGGTCACGTGTGGAGACAGTTTACTAATAACGTAGGTTCTGCTGTGTGTATTCTTGAGACTCACTCGCAGCAATTATCCGATAAAGTGAAGGGCCTCATAAGGATGGTGCAGGTCTCAAGTTCGTTGACCCTGTTTGACCTCACGATACGCGGATTGGCGCCTGGAAAGTACGATGCAACAATCCGCGAGACCGGTGACATTTCACAAGGCGTCATCTCCACCGGAGCTATATGGAAAGACTCGGCAAAGGAAGGGTCGCTGGGGCTCAAGGGCCGTTTGGGAACTGTTAATGTGGATGGGAATGGCTTGGGGAGTGTATTTATCGACAAGCCGATCCAAATCTGGGAAATGATAGGACGAAGCATTGTAGTCTCGAGACAGCACGACGGAGAGGGCAAGTTTGAGAAGAATGACGATAATACTCTTGTGGGGGTGATTGCTCGCAGCCCTGGGGTTTGGGATAACGATAAGACTGTCTGCTCTTGTTCTGGAAAGACACTATGGGAGGAGAGGAAGGATGAGGTCGGTAAGGGTATGATTTAGTGAAAGTTTGCTTCGCAATATATCCCAGATCTGAAAGCAAAGCTACCTCACGCTTCTATAGCCGTGACCTCCTTGTGTCCCTCAGCCCCTTCCACTGTCGCGCTCTCCCTGCACCCCTTAACCTCATCCATCACCGTACTCTCCTTATCTCTTTTAATTTCTTTCAAAAACCTTAACACCTCGAGTGCACAGTCCCCTTTGGCATTGTTTTTGCCAAAGACGTTTCTGAACTCCCCAATTCGGCCGCCAACAAGGTTATTAGACGGGAAATGGGCATATCCGCTCCAAAGCGCTGACCCAGCAGGTTCATTCTTCATGACGTACGCTGGAAGACCCATGCGCAGCTCTAAACAGATTTGAACAATTTCAGCACCGGGAGACATCTGTACAACGCTGCTGGCGGACCCCGCCTTGGCCTGTGGAGCCACCCGGTGGTGTTTCGGGAAGGAAACGGAGTCTATGGAGGGCATGTGCCCATTCTTAACTAGCCACTCAATAGCAAGTTTGCAGCAATGCTGTTTCGCATGTTTCTTGTTGCCAAAACCCTTCGCGGAGTGAAATAGGTCAGAGCATTCAGGTATTCTCAGCATGCAAAGAAACCGAGGCGGGAAGCCCATAGTAGGGGACTCCATGAATTCATGCTTTCCCCCGCTGGGATGGATTTGTTGGTATTCTATAATGAGGTCAATACGCGTTTAAGATTAATTAGAATCGACATAAATGATTTAAGTACCTTGGAGTTTGCCAATCCAGTTTATGCATCCCAAATCCGGAGTCGACGTGGTTGTGGAGCCCCCACTGTCACTGCCCGTCTTGTCGTTCACCGCCACTGTTAAATCGAAAGTGGATGGCTGAACTAGCGGAGGAATATTTTGTACATAGGGCTTGCCTATTTCCGGGGCTGGAAAACTGGCATCAAAATCCTCAATGCTTATGAACCTGATGCCTGGCGGCGGTAGCGACGCCTGTGGTGGTGCTGTAGTGTCCATCGCTAGCTGGGAAGCAACAGCTGTGAATTACCCGCAGGTTTAAGGGCTAAGGAGAGGCGTAATTGGAATTTAATATAACAAAGCAGTGATCTTTATGAGCGTGGGACTTATTTAATGAGGAAGGCAGCAAGTTGTATCGCGAGGCTTGGGGCTGGTTGTATACGGTGTGGTGAAGCAAGGAGGAGATGACGGGAACATGCATGAAAGCACTGCAACCTATAAAACCGTGTTCAGCACATTCCATATTATTTTAAGATACTCGATACTGGCTGTACCAACCTGCACAACGGTCCATTGCTCGTGCCGCCCAAAAGTCTCGAGCAGGACATTCTATGACAGAGAAATTAACAGTAGTTTTTAAGTTGAGAGAAATTATTATGGTCACCATATTTTTGAGTACCCAACTTAGACGGTATAGCCCTGAGTGATTACGAGCATTTATCTCACTTGTAGTGTCTGTGAATACTGCGGTCGTGCAGGGTCCCTAGATACAGAATGCTTCAAATATTTCAGAGGGGCGAACAATCATGAGGGCATGTAAAAGTGTGTATCCGTATTGGGTATACCGAGTTATCCAAACTCCACAGAATCATATATGTTCTATACAAATCATTCAAAGAATCCTCCATCGCTGCCGTTGTCATCATTGTCCACCTCATTATCTATTGGCTCGTGGATTGCGGGTTTCTTTGCCGCCTTCGACGTTATTAAAGCGCCAGTCTTTATCATGGCCTTCCTCCTCTCCCTGCGATTTAAGGTGTAGTCCTGCGGCTCCGGAACACGCTCTTTCTGCCCCACACGTTCTCCTGGTTCGGCCCTCTTCTTAAAGCTCTGAGTCTCCGACGCAAGTCGTGGTTTTGTTGTTGCTGGTTTCTGCCTGTTCGTTTTTGGCTTCTCTACATGCCCCTCCCTCACGCCATACCGTAGCTCCTTCAGTGTGCCTTCCTCCATCCGCCTTTCAATCTCTGCCCACATCGGTGGCTTTGTAGCATCTTTTTGCTGGTCTTCACCCTCTTCAGCGCCTTTCGGTGGATATAAACTAACGTATCGTTCATTCAGCGGGTATGAATGTGCGTAGTTTAGGTCGACTTCGGCAATATGCATCTGAGATTTGATATCCTCGACATCTTCCGTGGTCGTCGCTTCTAGCAGGCGCTTCTTCAATTTTTTGAGCGTTCTCGTTGCCTTTTGTCTCTCTATAACTTATGTTAATGACAATTATAAGACTCTCCAAGGACTCAAACTTACCAAAGAACCGTACCATATGGTACTTTTTTATCATTCGCTGCCTTGTCTTCTCCTCGTCGGCAGCATTTAGCTCTTGCTGGTAAGCAGCGAGTGCTCGCTCATTTTCAAGACGAATATCCGCTGGTAAATCCTCGGATCGTGAAAGAAGACGAGTCACATCACGTATCCGCTTCTTGACGGCATTCACGCTGGATGCGTGTACTTGCTTCCTGATCTTTGCTGGTCCCTCTCGGCGGGGTTTCTTTGCAGGTTTGGGATCATCCTGGTGGACTTGAGGCTGTCTTGATTCATGGATGCCATCCAAATCCTCATGTGGACGTTTGGCGGGCATGTTGCCTCCGGAAAGTAAATAGGTTTACTGTAAAGGTGTTGCGGTGCATTGATTGAATTCTCGTTGATTTGCGATGCAACTTTCTGACAACGGATTAAAGTTTTGCCGGTAGATCGGATTAACCTCATATCACGATCTCCTCCTTACAGAGCGTCATTTCAATTAAATGTACCACACTTATAAGTTATACTGTCTCTTCTTTATATGTATTGATTATTAGGATCCTATATTTGATAATCTTCTTGATTCTGTCCAACGATATGCGGCTTTGAGAGACTGATGACAGCCCTCCATCACCTGACACCTAGCGGCATCACCAACCACCACCCAACATGCTTTGAGGATTAGGAAACCAGCATGTTGAATGGATAAGGTTCGAAGTCAAAATAGCTTAAGAGAGTAATATCTTCGTCATGGACCGCGGCGAAGGCATTGTCAGGTGGTCGCCCAACCGAACAAGAGATGAGTTCTTATCCATTAACGTCAACTACCGGATTTTACAACTACACAAACCCACCGGGCAGGTTGTCCCGGAACAATTTAATTATGAGGATGTAGCAAAATACACCGATTTTCAAGGGTTTGGGACCTATGACTGGTCCCCAAGCAATCCTGGTCTTGTTGCTCTTGGGACCAAGAGCGGAGAGGTTCATCTCCTCCGGGTAGACGATGGCTCAAACGACTCTATGATATTGCCATTGAAACTTCAGAGAACCTGTCAAGCGGTTGCTTTCAACACCACGGGCCTACTGGCAGTCGGCCTCGATCGAGTGCGAAATGACCAGTGTTTGCACATATGGGACATTAACCAGCGACTATCAAATTGGGATCCTGCGAAGAAGGGTTGGCAAAATCCCCCGTTTCCCGCTGATCCGCTTCATAAATTAGAAGCGAGTGTTGCCATAACTAGCACTCGATGGTTTGAGGACCAACCTCAAACATTGGTAGTGGGGGTGAAGAACCAAAGCGTCAGAATTCATGACCTTCGCGGTATGTTTCCCTGGCAAAGTTATTTAAGAACTTTCTAACGACGTCTAGATCCCAATGGTGCTGTTATAAGTTTTCAAACAAGGTGTAATAATAATCTGGCAATTGATCATAGAGACCCGAACTACTTCGCCTCGTCGTCCCTTGATTCACCAGGCGTCATGGTATGGGATCGCCGAGCTACGTCCCGCCAAGTGGCTTCGAAGACGTACAATGACACGGTAGACTCGAGCGATGTGCCATGGGGATGCGCATTGAAACTCAATCGAGTAATTGACCCGAAGTTCGACACGAATATTCGAAGTTTGAGGTATTGCCGGGATCAGCGCGGTCTCTTGGCTGTCCTCTCCAGCGCTGGAGAGTTGCAACTCATTTGTACCGACAAAGAACACATAGAACCAATGTCTGAGAATGATACTGACGGATCACCGGAATTGCTGGAAGTTAGGAGGTCACATGATCTGCAATACCCTTACTTTAATGAGGACTTTGGGTATTCCCATGATGACCGTATAGTGTCGTTCGACTGGGTGACACTCGGCTCTTCGTACTACCAGCCTAGAGTTATTACACGACGAAGCAATCACAAGATGGGTGTCATTTTGAAGCCATCTTTGTCTCGAAACCTCGTTCTAGACTTGTTGGACTTCTCATCGAGAGCAAAGCGTATGTGAAATATATCATCCTAATTTAGGTTAGCCGAGCTAATCCTATATCAGATGCAAGTCGAGGGACCGTCCCAAAGTTTTCAGACGAGAAAGAAAGGGAAGCCGTTTTGAAACCGCTGCTCGAATCGCAGAAAAGGAAGGATATTGAATTTGGCCCTGACGGAAAGATAAAAAAACTTGAACCCCCACTTACTCCGACAAGCCCAGGCTCTACATCAAAATTCAACACTGTACTTGTTCCTGCCGACGACAACTCCATGGCCAATTCAAGTGAAACTGTTGGCAGAGGATTGGATGGGTTGCTCGCAAGCCGGATTCTTTCAAGTAGGGAACGCCACGAACAGTTATTTTCTCGAAAACCAAATGACCTAGAATCTAAAGATGCATTGCCGGATCGAATTAATTCTCTGATGGTAGCCCGCATAAAACAAGGTTACTTGTTTAACTGTGTAAGAAACGCTGACATCCTTGGGGATGATCAGTGGCTGAAAGACGTGTGGACATGGATCGATGGCGCGGAAGCTGCTGCTGCTGGTGACGGCATGGTTTCAGGCCAGTTGAACCTTGCGTACATGGGTGTTCAAAGCATTTGGAACAATGACCTTGGATCTAAGTTTAGATCAAGGTTGATTGATCCGACCACTGCTGCCATACCCGATGAAGAGGAGTGGGGCGCAGCTCTTGCGGATATTAATAAAAAGGCCGGCCGTGGGCCATTCAAAAGCGTCCCGACAAAGCGACCCCATCACCGGCAAATGTGCCTCGCCATATGTGGCTGGGGAAAATCCCCAGAAGAGCTTGAACAAGACCTATTGGATTTGGAAGCAAAGGGCCAATATACAGTAGCAGCCGCTTGGGCTCTCTTCGAAAAGAATCCGAAGCGAGCAGTCGAGTCTCTCAAACGCGGAGGGAAGAACCTCCTTTTCATCGGTCTTGCTCTGAGCCTCCAAGTCAAAGAAAACCCTCCGCTTGAAAAGGAAGAGTGGGATTACAATGTGTCTGATCTTTCGGACATGGCTGATGATCCCTATCTCCGAGCTATATATACACTCATCAGCACTGGTGACTGGCGAGCAATTGCGAACGAAGCGTCTTTACCACTGCGAGACCGGGTTGGAGTTGCGCTCCATAACCTCGACGACATTGAGCTTCCCAACTGGCTCAATCGACAAACCGCAGAAGTCATTCGCACTGGTGACATAGAAGGCCTGGTACTCACGGGAATTACGGATAGCGCAGTATCCCTACTCAGCGCCTATATCGAGAAGTTCGGCGACTATCAGACTGCTTCTTTAATTATCCATTTCGCTGCCCCATTATATATTGACGACTTCAGAGTATGGCAGTGGCGCGCTGATTACCAAGACCTACACAACAAAAATCGCCTATTCGTTGATCGCTGCCGATTTGATGTTCAGAGCACAAAAAAGAGTAGGGACAGAGATGGTCTTACTGTTATTAAGCCGCGGCCCCGACAGGTCACACTGCGCTGTATGCACTGCGACACCGCGTTCACCAACGACCTCGACAATACCGGCTCCAACGCCTCGACGCCGAAAGTCTCGGCGGTTGCTGCATCGGGGGACCGCAACCCGCTGTATAGCTCCGGCGTGCATGCGGGAATCAGCTGTCCGAAGTGCGGACGGCATTTACCACGCTGTGGTATCTGTCTGCTGACACTGGGGATGCCTCGTAGTGATAAGGATCGCGTGGCTGCGGAGCCATACCATCGACTCGCAAATTTCATGAGTTTCTGCATGAAGTGCGATCACGCGTTTCATGCGGATCATGCGAGAGGCTGGTTTAAGGTGCATAATGAATGTCCGATTCCGGAGTGTCACTGTGCGTGCAATGCGGATGTGGGTGGGATGGGTTCTAGGGGTGTGGAGGAAGAGGCTAGGAAGAGCGATGGAGCGGAGGAGGATGATGTGAGCGATGATGAAGAAGAAGATTAAGATGGAAACAGCAATTTAAATGAATATAAAGACTGTCGATGAGCCGAGGTTTTCATAGCCGATTGCAACATCAAACCCAAGTACTAAATCCCAACCACACGATGATAGTCATTGAGATACATAGCGAGAAACCGTAGGGCAGGATTTGGACTAACAGAGATAGGCCTGGTCAGAAAAGCTGGAGAGACAAGTCGGTGAACAATTGCCAGCCTGTCAGCTTATGCAATTCCTATTTTCGATTTCTCAAGTCATGACGTCGCATTCCGGGAGCCACTACATTTCTCGTGGCGTATAAGAACCCAGTGTCCGCTCAGGTACTAACTCACACAGAGCCCTGCACAGTAATTGCTAATTTAAGCACATATATACATTACAGTAGCTCCTCAAGACGAGCATGGTCTATATTGTGGAAACTAGATTGAAGTAAGGATATATAAAATTTAAGGCCCCATAGATATTTTATAGTGCCCACTCGCTGCAAGAAAAGCTGGATGCTATTCTCGTTAATATATTATCCACAGACGTCTAATTATATTGTTCACACTACCTTACACTACTACTACTATGTGTTTCGTGGCGAAATCGCAGTCACCACGGGCCGATCCATGGCTGGTGACGTTGAGGCTGCTTGAACGGCCCTGCGGGTCCAATTGACGACCTTACTCGTTACCCCGCAGGACCTGTCAAAAGCCGACAACACATCAGGCAATGCTGCATCTGTTCCTGGCACCATACTTTCTGTCCTCCGTACAGCAGTCCCTATAAACTTCCAAGGGAAAATAGTTCCAAGGAATCTAGTTGATGATTTCAGCCCGAGTAGCTGCGATAGCCAGTCTGGCCCCGAGCTGCGCCCTCCCACATGCTATGGGCTCCCCGTAACTTCGCCCCCCCCTTCCGTACTCGGTTATAGTCGCCACTATTGAATATATATCATACACGCGACACCACCGTCTCCTTTCTACAAAATTATATACCCAAGATCGCATTGTACAGAAGCAATATATCTACGATGTGCATACTCCTGGTATCGACTGCGCACCCCGCGTACGCCCTCGTCGTCATCGACAATCGCGACGAGTTCATCTTACGCCCCACGTCGCGGCCACACTGGTGGAGAGCGAACAAGCAAGAGATTCTATCGGCACGGGACCTACAGCGCGAGGAGCAGGGGACCTGGCTCGGCATTACAAAACACGGCAATGTTGCCGTCTTGACGAATTACCGCGAAACAGATGTGAATGATGCCGAGCACCCGGTCCAGGGGGCGCGGAGCAGAGGCGGGATGGTGACGTCGTGGCTGACAAACGATGAGAGTGAGGATACGGGAGCGTTTGTTGAAAGGCTTCTCGAGGGCGACGGTGTCAAGGATGTTGGTGGCTTCTCGCTGCTGTGTGGGAAGCTGAGGAGGAGAAAAGAAGGCGAGCGGAACGAGATTGCTCCATTGGCCATTGTGAGCAATCGCTGCGGGGTGGCCGAGGAGGTACCATGGATAGCGGAAAAGAGAGGTGAGGTGTACGGATTGAGCAACACTTCATATATGGATCCAATCGCATGGCCCAAGGTTGAGCTCGGAAAGGAGAAGCTATCGCAGGCTATTGAGGAGTCTGTCAAGGAATCCTCGGGGGAGGATCAATTTGTGCGGAAATTATTTGACATTTTGGACACAAATACATTACCCCCAGCCGATGGGCAATCCTTCGAAGAGCTTATATTCCAGCTGAGAAAATCGATATTCATTCCATCGATAGGAGAAGCGGTTCCTGCAGTTGGGGTACCGAAAACCGACACAATATCCGAAAAAGATCAAGCAAACACTAAGCTTAGTGATGCAGTGGAGAGATTAGAGGAAGCAGAGACGCCGAATATTGCTGTTCCGCCAATTATGAGTGGCACCTATGGAACGCAGCGCCAGACTGTTATCCTCGTAGACTGGGATGGGAAAGTAAGCTTTATCGAGAGGTCTCTATGGGATGACTGCGGTAAACCTATACCGCGCGGTGAGGGGGATATGAAGTTTGAGTTCCAGGTTGAGGGATGGGATGACCTGGACAATGAGTACGTAGCCCTTAGATCATCGCGACTATAGGGAGAAAATAACTGAATGTTAAAATATTAATTATGAACACAGGCGGACCACCACATAATATCATGAGACGCAGTATGGCCGCAGCAAACTGCCCAATTTCACGCATCTCAAAGCCTACAAGTGGCTGGTTATGATTGTCCTCATGCTGCTGATTTTTTGGAGGCGGCATCTACGACATCTGCAAACAGAGCATCATGCAGGTATTATGCACCTGCATGAGGCACAAAATCTTTAGAAATATGCGTTTGACGTACAGTCATTTACTCCTACGCTGTATATTTGGACAAACATTCTACATGCGAGAGAGGAGGTTCTCTTGTGTCGTTTTGTGTTGTTGACTATTCTCAAACGTATACCCAGCACCAAGCAATAGAACACATCCAACTTATTAATTGGACCACCTACCATACATTTATCTTACACCACTCTTTATTCACGTTTGCACCCCTTCTCCCGGATTTACAAAACTGCAGCGGTGATTCATCGGGTTGTCGTGAGGATTATATGCTTGAGCGTGTGCATCGCTATTTTCCGATATCATCATAAGAAAGCCTAATTGGGCAAGAGGTGCTTCACAGCTCCTGACATTTCATAACACAACTTCAGCACCTGAGTTCTACTTCACTTATTACATGTTCTGACAGTAACCATTTTACCCCCAGTACGGCTTTTACTGTCAAGTGCTGTAAAAAATCTCACAGCTGCCAATTTCATCTCATGTCCGAGTGAGTTGCTCACCTAGCAACCGTATCAGCAACTTCAATACAACAACCTTTGCAGGATCCCCTTTGTCAGACTTCTTGGTCCGTATATCCAATCCTCCTCAATGAAGGTTATGTTTCCATTGCTAATCATGGCAGCCAGCTCAGATTACGAATACGACCATGCCGCCCTCTAATCCGACAACTCATGAGCGTGAGCGCCAATACAGACCAACTTACAACTCACTTCCAAAATCGAGGTCGTCGGTGAACTTCGGAGCTCCTTTTCTTCCACCCATACAAGCAACCATTCCAAAGTCGGAATCATCCGGGAATTTTGGAGGCCCCTTTCCAGCATCGACAAAGGCACCTCTTCGAGGGAGGCGCAATAGAAGCGACCTCCACAGTGCACCTACTGTGGCCACCTCTAGCCTCACAGCTTCTGCTTCACAAATGTACATGCATCCTGCAAATAGACTCCTAACACCAACAAAAATCCCAAGCCCGACGCGGACTTCACTAGCGACGGGTCAAAGCCAACAAATGACCAATCCTGCCGCGGATGGTGATCATAGCCATTATGATAACGGCAGCAAGCAAACCTCAAAGGGAAAGGCGCCTGTCCAAAACCAATTTTTTGTTGATGGCGGCAGATCCAGACAGAACGTGCCAACGACCCAAAGGAAGGATCGGGAGAAGACCCCTAAGGTCAACCATCAAACGAACCCTACATATCGAGCTCCAACGCCGGAACCGCCAGCACAATCAAAACCGCCACTTACTAGAGCACGCACATACCAGGCGCTTACGTCCCTAACAAACTCATTTTCGCTCACCAATCTTCGCAAAGTGTCATCCCAATTATCACTCAGAGGTAACATAGCGAACGCAACCAGATCAAGCTCAGGCCCAGCGGCCTTTTTTTCTAGAAGCTCCCGCCCAAGCACGCCAACCCAATTAAACCGTACTCAGGCAGTTAACCTTCGAGATGTCCGAACGGGCATGCCCCAATCTTACTGGGCTGGCCGGTACCGCACGCTGGACGACAAATTTCGCAGCGAGAACTTTGACATTGACTACCTGGAGTCACCGGCGATACTTGAGGCGCTCAGAGAGACAGAAAAGGAGGGATATTCATCTGATGACGACGGCAGTATGTCTAACGCTGACCAGCTCCGATGCCGTCGAGTCTTTGCAGTGTTAGAAACCCACTGTAAGACACCAGATGCTAAGAAGAGCCTCTGGAGCTTCCAACAGGCATACGCGAGGAATCTCAAGTGCCAGCAGCTCCTGCCCTTAGGAGGAACGTTTCAAGAAAAGGAGAATATTTTTTCTCGGGCTGGCAGATTCTTCAACAGGAATAGAACCGTGAGTGTGCTGGGTGACAAACGGTTTATGAAAAATGAGAAGAAGGCCGAAGCGAGGATGTATCAGAAGAAAGTAATGGAGAGGTCACTCCGTAGTCAGAAAGCCCTTACTGACCAATATGTCGAGGTTATGGAAGCACTTAGAAACGAAGAATTATGCTGGGAAGCCGGTGGAGCTGGTGTGTAAGAATAGTCTTTGCAATTGAGAAATGAGGCACTGGTGGAGAGACGGAGCAATGTACAAATAGACATGAAGGAGTCCATGGGTTGGGCTGATAGAGGTAGTATGCCAAAAGATAAACGCACGAACAATATAAAATAACTGGGCAGAGATAAATTATTTGAATATTTTGTTTGATACGTACGTGACCGATGTAGATTATTTTGCTACGAAGCTACCAACCTTATGCCTTATCCCAATCCTAATCCCAAACCCAAACGCCACGCTATGCGAAACCAAGTATGCGCGGCAGTATACCCCGAACTCGCGAAACATTATTTAATCTTTCGACTCTTGATATAGTCCCTCAACTGCTCATGCTTCGTGACAAAGAAACTTCTCTTCGCATCGCTCCTCCACACCAGCACACCAATCTCATCCGCATACCTCACGCAACCCTCATACTCTGCTAGCGACGCGAAGTCCTTGAACAGGAAGCCCGCCGTTGCCTTCATGCGCTCGTTCTCGATCTGCCAGAGGCGGATCTGGTCGACAACCGTCGGGGGAAGAATGGGTGACTTGCGCCGTAGCTGGGGGTGCGCGTGCGTCGTCAGATAAGAGATTATTTGGTCGGCTGTGATGCCGTGCTCGATGGCGCCGCGGACAGAGTCGCGAGTGACGCGACCAGATACCATGTTGGGGTAGCGAGTGGATAGTTTGGCGAAGAGGGCAAGAACGGCGATCTGGAGGGGGGAGGAGGTGTAGGCGTAGAGTCGGTAGTTGGTTTCGATAACTATGAAGCCGGTTGTACCACCAGAGGAGGCGGGGGAGGCTGCTGCTGCGGAGAACCCGGAGGCGATGGAGCGGAGAGCCGAGGCAGAGGATGTGAGAGTTGTGGCAAGCCGGGTAGGGAAGAAAGATGAGGATGATGGGGGAGAATAGACAAGTCCGAAGTCTGCAAGGATAGGGAGCATGGCTTGTTGGGTAGTTGAAAGGGTAGATGTAGAATATGCGAGGCCTAACTCGAGAGAGCCGAGCAGGAAGAAGAACGAGAGTAGATCGACGTGGTCCATAGCAAGCTCCTCGGCATGCTCGAGCCAGAGGAGAAGCACGGTCCAGACCTGTGCGTTGGCTTCCTGGAGGAGGAAACTGAAGCCGGCCTGGGTAATACCGACTCCGTTGTACTTGCCTTTCGAGTCGACAAGGGCTCCCATCTGCAGAAGTTGCCGAACGTTGGCGGAGGGATATTGGGCACCGAGAAGTGACGGGTCACCGCTGCTATTTACGACGTAGTGAAGAATTCCTTCCCATTGGGCCGTGGCGTACTCATCAAGGAAAGGGACAGTGATGCTGGAATCTTCGGTGGTGTCTGATGGGATTCCGAAGGAGCCATGGTCCCCGCCACCAGTTAAAGCGAGTCGGAGAGAGGTCGCGAAGTTGTGGGTGAGGTTGAGTGCAGGAGGCCCATCTCTGCTTGCTGTAGTAGATGTCACAATATGGAGACGGGATAGGATTGCTAGAGCTTTGCCCTTTTCACTGCTACGAATGAGTTTCTGTACAGGCTAAGAATGGACAAGGGAAACGGACCTTTTGCTGCCTGGTCGTACCCAGTTGTCCAGCTCAGACAATAGCAAAGGTTTGGGCATATATAGCATTCCCATAACGAAGCACTTAGCTGCTCAGCGCATATTAGATTCCAGGGCGTCAAAGCACAGTTTTTCGGCCTGCAACTTACCCAGATGTGGGAGCATTCGGCGGAAGACGGCCAAAGCTGTAGATGGTTGTTCATAGAGCCGTCTGAACGTCACGCCTGGGAGCTTCTCCAGGTACTCAAAGGAGGCGAGCGATGAGGCCGGCATTTTGAAGGATATGAGTATCTTGCCGCAGAGATGGACTGCCCTTGGATCATCCTCGAGCAAGAGGCCGGCAGCTGTACGATGAGGCTGAACCAAGTTTGGAGGAAGTGAGGTCCAAGGCTGACACTTTTGGTCGGAGCGGATTAACTTATCCGCGACATGTGGCTGGTTGTGACGAGCGTACTCGCAGGAACGAGCACCAGCACCAGCATCACCAACACAGGTCGTTGGTCAGAATAAGTTAATTTACTCTACTTGATTACAATTAATTCCCATAATCTTATTTCTTTTACGTGCCCCGCCTAGCAGGCAATCAAACAGGCCTCTGCAACAATGGCTGCCCTAAAATTCGTCAGATCCGTACGCTGTTTTACCAACGCCCAAGGATCGCGTATATTAAAATGCTGACGTTCCACAGGTCCTGAAATCTTTCATGGTAACCTTCTAAAACACGCCCCTACAGATACGTCCTAGGTATCGCCCTCCGCTCCTAATATTGACATGGAGAATTTCAGGCAGAGTCGGGGCTTGAACCAAGGTAAGACCTCAAAAGCACCACGAACCGGGCACTTCTCCTATTCTTTGCATCTCTCGGTATACAAGGCCCGCGGTTTTAGTGACGCAGGTCTCTGTTATATTGGTCGAGACGTCGTGGCGCGCTTGAACTTTTGATTGTTTTTTTATTCTTAGTAAACTTTCAGCCTCATTGTTTCAAGCTAGACCTTGCAATTTATTTCAACTAATACTCAGATCTGGGGCAATGGCATCGACACTCAAAGAGGAGAAATTGGTCGGCTTGGAAATGTTGTCTTTCAACGTCGGATAGAAGGGAAAAGACACCTTATCGGCCATATGCTAACTTTTGAATTTTGCCATAGGCTTTTCGGAGAACATGTGAGTTTACTCCGGTACCGCTTTAATGTCAAGGAGCAAATACCGGGAATTCCATGAACCACAAGTCTACTTTGTTTCTTATTTGCGTGTTTGCAGCTTCGAGTGACAACGGCAGAACCAGGGCGCGTCGAAATGGAACTTGACATCCGGAAAGAACACACCGTTAGCCCGGCTCCTTCCAACGGTTTCCTTGCAAGTTGCTGAGATCTTCGCAGAATCGCCTGGATATTATCCATGGAGGGACCATCGCAAGCATGGGTTAATTCCCCCATTTCCCCACAAAATATATTGCCATTAACTCAGGAACGTGGCAGTTGATCTCGGAGGCTCGCTGGCGGTTGCTTCCAGAGGATTATACGCTACGGGCGTTTCGACAGATCTTAATGGTGCGTACCCTCCTTAATAGCGGGGGCGGGGCGGTCCTGGAAAATAGAGACCAAAACTGAAGCTTATTTAGTGACATACCTAAACTCGGGCGGAAAGGTGGGAGACACGCTCCGGGCAGTCGTGACCTGTGACAAATGTAGGCATTCCTCCGAGAAGCCATGATACTATTGCCTTGAAAGCTGACAGTGGCGATGCCCGCCTCGATAGTTGGCAAAACACTAGCTTTTACCTCTGTTCAATTTACGAATAGCAAGGGGCAAGTGGCGGCGCGGGGTAGCCATACGAAGTAGGGAGTCCATCGATAGCCTGGTCCTGCGAGCCGGAGACTCCAATCAATGCTGACAAGACATAGATATGTTGCTCTTGCTTGGAAGGATTCCAGGAACATAGTGGAGGAACTGTCGCCAAGGCAGACATAGATAGTGTTGGCTGCACTCGTCGGACATGGTGCCGCCCGGCAGTGAGGGGCTAATCGTCTCTTGAGGATCACCAGGTCGCAAAGAATTGAACCGCCCTGTTGTGCTACTCCCCTTGTATAATGAACCCTGTATTGAGACCCTTCTGTCAGTACTGATCGGCGTCAATTCACGCTTTTAGGCGGACCCATATCATCCGCGAGGACTCTACGCCCGCACCGGTATTCTGTGCCGGAACCCTAGTGGGCCGTGATTCGTGGCACATTTCCCGTGGAATGGGACCAAAACATTCTGGAAGACTCAGAAGAAAGACCGGTAGTTTCAGGATTGTTCTTTCATTTGGAAGAGGCACCAGCGATCGAGATCCCCTCTATCTAAGTCGTCTTAGCGGTTTGCATAGAACTTCGGTACCGCAAAATCAGCGGGCACGATGTGACTTGGAGGCTGCAACCGCGCAACATCCCCAGTCCTGTGTGGATGTTTGACATTCCCTGGCGACAGGGATAAGTATTCCAGAAAAGGATAACCAGCACACCCGCGATGAAGTCTCGTTTGAGTGGCGGAATGATGTCTCACTCAAAAGTCGGTGGGTGTGCCGCCGCTTTGGTCTCCTGGGAAGTGGGCAACACACCCCACAACGATCATCAGGTTGGCCCTTGGCATGGGTCTCCATTGCCGGCGGATACGTAGTTGGAAAGGCGATGTGACCACAGCACCAGCTTCGTCGTATGTCGTATATCACTAGTCGATAGTCTACGGGATACATGGGTGGCTTGAAGAGCATTCTTGGTCAATGATGCGGGTTACGCGCCACGACGTCCTGAGTGGGCGTCGAGACGTTTTCCCGGGCCAAGCGCTGGGAAAAAAATACCCCACCGCATAATGGCAGTAATATCAACATCTTTGTTATTACTAGTATGACGGGAGTGTGCGGGGGACAACGCTGGGCTTGCTCAGGTGGTTTGGGAAAGCGAGAGAAGGTTTCACACCCAAGATAGCCGGTGGTACCTGCATTGCCTCGCGGCATTCCTCCCCATTGTTCGGCAATCCTCCGAGTATTCTTGAGTTGCGAAATGAAAGAAGAAGGACGAAGGACAGCGCGAAAGAGGGTCCCGGGTTCAACTATCCTGTCGGGCATCGGTCGGTGTTGCGATGTCCTACCGCTTGTTCTGCGACGGGCTTTTCTCGGGCCGTTTCAGCCTTGTGGACTCGAGAGCGAGAGAGTGGTGTGGTATGAGGGAGGACACAGTAAGACCGTGGCCAGGCGGTGTTGCAGAGGGATTTCGAGTCCACGATACATTGGAGGGGTAGTGGTGGCTGTGCGTGATGGAGCACACACACCCTTCGCGCTCCCCCTCGCCCCTTCGTACTGTGCTTGCATCGGGGTCCCATACCTCGCTTTGACCCATGCAATTCCTGATTTTGCTCATAGCAATGTTGACGCCAGCAATCCTGGCTACAACCCCTTAGCCTAATCTACAACATATCGTGTCGCGCGCGAGAGTATGCCAAGGCCCTACAGCAGGGCGAAGAGACACGAGCCATTCAGAGAGAGCCCTTCTTTTACCCTGGAGGTAGAGGAGCAAGTCGGGCCATGCTGATCGCACGCGGTGATAGATGTACGTTCTCGACTTTCTCTGCACACAGCCCCTCACAAGTGTGTAACCGAGCTCTTCCACAACACGTCGAAAGGGACAGCGAAAGGGACAGCGAGTTTGCACCACCATTTGAAGCGCTCTTGAACCACAGCAATTTTACGTTAGGAGTACAACAGACCACGAGGACCACAACAGAACACAGGAGAGCACCCTGCAACCATTGAACAACCCAAGAAGGCACTCTTACCGAGACTGCCGTTGGCAACATGCACGTGATGCATTCCCTGACGCTGGGTGTTGCGATTGGTCGTGTCCCTTGTCATCGCCTCAACGCTAACCCCTCGACTGTGCCGTGCTGCAGAAGTGTCGGGCGATGATCTCTTCGTTCCGGCGGCTTGACTTCTCTTGGCCAGATATTTGTCCCACAACAAACTCTGTTGCTGCAAAGCCCGTGGTTTGAGGTGTTGTGCTCCGTGGATATCGACTTGACTGCTCCTTCTCCGAGTGCCTCTCTATCTGTCACCACAAGCTGTCCACATTATGGAGGCTTCGGTCCCGCACGAAGCCTTCTAGACCCGTCTAGGGAAGTTACTTGTGTGAGATATTGCGGATCGTAGATCTGAGGCAGGCTTTGGTACGTGCAGTGACGGGAGTATTGTGAGGTGAAAGCGCTCATATTAACACTCGTCTGGGGAAGGGTAGGCGCGGTACTCATAAATTGAACATTACAGGGCCTGATTCTGGGGTGCGTCCGAAGGGGTGTGGTGGAAGGACGGAAGAGACACGTATGGACCATGAAAGGCCCGTACTGCGGGATGCACAACACATTAATGTCGCCGGCAGGCAAAAAAACGAGTACATAGCACGGTATGCATATCTGAGGGCCAGCCACCGGGGAGATGACAGGTGGACATATGTGGGTTAGTTCTTTCAGCTTCACAGAGTGTGAATTTCAAACGGCGCCGCAGGGGTGCTGGACCCAAAAATGTGCGACTAAACCGCGCTATGCTGAAGCTACTACGGTAGAAAATCGGCGAACAAGCCCCCGGGCCGACACTAGAAGCAACAGAAGGTGCGAAGAGAAGCATACAATCTATTTACAATTGCGCATCGATGCTCATCATATACAATCACCTTGTTGGTACATACCAACAACCATAGTGATACACAACACGGGCAGAAGACAGTCTCCTACGCTTTGGAGATCTGCCATAAATATACCCGCCAGCACCCACACACGCAGGGAGACGGACTCGGTTGCTCGCATCTTAAAAACAACAGGGTGTGCCTGTCATTGACCCCACTTTGGCTCAGTCTTGCGGCCTTTCCTTCCATGCAGGGTTGAACGTGCGCAAGCACGCATTGTCGACGCAACAGTCGACGACTCTGCACATGCGAAACTCCGGCTGATATGATCCTGCCCCTGCACGCACTCCAGCCCTTCTTTCTTCAGCATAGAATGGAAAAAGAAGCAAGGTATGGATAGATCATGCCACGGAAAGTACCACCCAATTGGCGCCGTTGGAGCAAGTATCGTCTACCTTGTCTTTAACCCACCGCTTGTCCTGGACTGCCAAGCCCTCATCTCCGGAGGAAGAACGAAGAAGCCTTTGCACGATTGGCGTGGCGCCGTCGAAGGTACTACTGTCCCATTACAGTAGCTGCGGGATGCTTTCCTACCTTGGATCGCATTTGAGACGTCGTTATTGAACCGTACGTTTGTGGCGCCCTTCAAGTGCGGTACACCTCTCCACGTCTTCGGAGCGAGGTGTCTCTTTACCATAGTATGGAGTGACGGGAAGAGTGCGGAAGATGGGTCCACTAGCGACATGCCATGCCACGTCGGAGGGAAGGGACTGGCTGGACATGTCTACCAGCTTTTAAGGTGGTGTGGAGAGGTGGTGGATGGCAGGGTTGTCACGTTCTCAGGGACCACTCTGAGCTGTGCCTCTTGAGACCAGAATACGTGGAATAACAACATTCAGTTCAACCCTTGAGGAACTTCTTCTCTTACAAAGCATCACGGTCATCACATCATTTCCCCTCAGTTGAGCTGTCGAGTGTCAGTCATTGCAATTCTCAAGTTAGCCGCCCAGTTCACAGCAACGGCTATGTGTCAAGCTATTCAACCTCTCGGTTCTTTCTCATATCTCGCTCGGTCTGTCTGATGGTGTGGATTGAAAACCTGCATGTACATCTACATACGTACAGTACTTACAATCATCCATGCCTTGCAACTCTGGACCCGTCGAGGGAGCTAATGATCCACGCTCTATCCCAGTCAACTCCAACTTAGTGTACTTTCTTACTCACCTTTGGGCTACATACGGCTCACAGACCTCGACGATCCCTCCGCTCGTCCTTCAGCTTATCTTGTCATAGCTGGGCAGACCATCGCCTTCCATGTGCGACTGGAGGCCTTCTACCGCCAGCGCCTAGCTTCTCTCTACCATCGATACCCTCGATACTATTACCGTTGGCGATTAGCCCGGAACGGGACGTGTAGACATCCCACTACCTTGCACCATCGCCCAGCTATACTACTGCCTTACTCGGTCTTATCCAACCCTTCACATACTTCTAGGGATTATCGGATACCAGCGCCGATACCGTCACTGCCCCTCCCATCTCCCCCTCACCCCCGGCCACATTTAACTTAGCCTTTTTCTCTTGCACAACTCTCCATAGAGTGAACAAGGTACATGTTTACTGTACGAGGAGCTTGCAGTACACTACCGTATTTGAAGCAGACTCGACTGCCCGTACCTCCCCTCTTCGGGCCCCATCGTTACCCCTTCCAACCTCCATTTTCCACCAC
>JPJV01002520.1:0-48336 GCA_000750745.1 Pseudogymnoascus sp. VKM F-4281 (FW-2241)
GGTGGTGGGGGAGGTGGAGGGAATGCATCCATAGTGAGATCTCCGGAGCCAGGCCTGGGAGGCAATGCGGCCTCATCCCCTGAGAATGGTGGAAGAACTGGCATATTTTGCATTGTCGTGCTTGACAACGAAGACTGGTCTGAGGACATAGACCCGCGTGATGAAAGTCCTCTTTGAGGTACCCCACGTCGTTGCGGGGACGTTGACATGGATGATCCTCGTGGCGGGACCTTGTTAATTTCTGGCTTTGTGACTACTTTGCCATCGACAATCATCCTGTCGTCTGGCATGTAATTTGGGTCTATCCCTTCATTCAGGAGGGTTGTAATTCCGGTATTCCCACTCGCGACACTGCTTGTACTTGTGTTTCTCGGCACGTTGGCCTCTGGATTTTGGGGTGAACTCTCTTTCGACTGCTTCTGCCGTAGTTTTTGCTGCTTGCGCTTCAGTCCGTGAAGTAAAGTGATGATGATGTCTCGAATTTTGGGCAGGTATTGGTCTAGGCCTTCAGGGCTGGCTTCTTGGCTCAGTGTTGACTCCAAAATTTCGCGTAAGAGTTCTGGTACATTTCCGAGGTCGGAAGTGTCCACCCCAATGGCGGCAAAGGCTCGACAAGCGATGTTGAACTCATATCCTAGCCTCACATAGACATCAGACACATTTGTATCTGATGCCTCGTGCCGTGACCATCGCGTCAAAGTTTCGAGGAGCTGCTTCGTTGCAACGAGAAGGTGGGTGACACTCTTCTCTATCTGGGACAGCGGGGGTCCCGAATTGTTTCCATGTGTCGCGCCCTATGAGATTCACGTTAGATTTGTCCAAATCAACACAACCATCCCGCGAGATGCTGCGCGCATCTTACATTTTGCCTCCGGCTACTACTGCCAACACCAGTCGTTCGCGCCGACGTGGAAGCTCTGGATTGCGACGCCACCGATGTAGGGGATATAGTCCGTGCCGGTATGCTTGGAGGCGGCCCTGGATCTGCCGCTGGGGATCTCCGTTGTATTGAGCGCTGAGAGGGCTGAGGTGCCTGCATCATTGAACCTCTGTGATCACTGGCGCGCGGACTCGGTGTCGATTCAACAGATCATTATCTCCGGCCGGGTCACTGTGACGTTTGGGCGGTCGATAAATCAAAACAGGCCAGATGTATGGCGCAACACGACAGTATACAGTGAAGCTCTCGTGGAGATGGGCGGATGGAGTGAGGGGTCGATGAGATGGTGGGAAGGAAGGAATGCGACGCAGAACAATCTGTCTTGTCTTCGGGTCTGGCAGCTGAATATACCGCCGAGACGTGAAGGGGATGGACGTTGCTAATGCTTGGCGGCGGCTGAGATTCGCTACGGCAAAATCTGGGGTCATCTAGAGATACGGGCCGCAGCAGCTCACTGGCGAACTTAACGGCATTGAGTTAACGGCAGGTACCTCTAGGGGTGGACGATCATATCACGAGACCAGACTTTGGATGAGGGAAGATGGTATTGTTGTCATGTTTTATTGAGGGGGAGCAGGCAATAAAGAAAGTTGACATAATGTCATATTCCATATTGTCAAATTATAGCCTTTCATCAGACCTATTTACCTACCTAGGTAGAAAAACAGTCGACGAGATAAATTTCTATCGGCTTAGAGTACACGGTGTTGCCAGTTATTAACTCACGTGTGTAGAGATTTGTACACACATGGGTACGAGAACAGAGGTAGCTAGGATACTAGAGTAAATAATACTAACAAGGGGAGTACCACATAGGTCGTTTTTTCGTTTTTAACATAGTATTTATTCATTTGGTTAGCCATACGAGGAACGGGACTTTAATAATAAATGCATTATTCTAGAGGACTACCAGAACACCCCATAAGATTTAAGGCGTCCTGGCCTACATTAGAATACCAAGATGAGTTCATTGGCAGTCCTAAATCCCTCCAGGTAAGCGCGTCCATCATATGTATCTCGTTGGAATAAGAATTCCTCTACCATTGTCATTGATTCCATGCTTCTGATACCTCGCTGGTCCTAGTGTTCTTATATGGACATTCTACTGCACTCGACCTAATCTTTCACCCTGCATCACTCTAGGCCATGCCCTAATGCGAGTATATATATGCCTTTCCTAACCCGACGTGGACGTGGACCTGGCCTATTGGACCTAATATTGCTGCGGTCTTCTTTACCATGTGTACATACGTACACACAAACAGTGCGAGCTGAACTGAAATTATATGGTATGGTACTAACTATACTATACTAGAGTATACTAGTATAGTCAGCACTGTACTAGGACTGTATTTGTACGTCGTAGACGACGGGAAGTGGAATGGAGCCATCCCGCATGTACTATACAAGGCAGATATAACTACTAACTACCACTACTACTACTATAACTACAGATATAACTACCAACTACCAACTGCTACTGCTACTGCTACTGCTACTATAACTACAGCTATAACTACAACTATGTATATTAAATATATATCGCTCTGATGCAAAGTTACATATAGCCGTCAGTAACTAAATGTACATACAGCATAACTATACTACGATAAACCTCTCCCCCCGTCCCCGTTGACGAGTAAATTCATAAATTAGAGATTGCCCATAGATTTACTATAACAGAACAAAACAAACAAAATAAACCTAAAATTGTTATTTTTAATCAGTAGATTTACACAAAAACTTACCTCCTTGGGCACTTGTGTTTCATGATTTATATCGTGAGGGATGAGGGCGGGTTTGGGCTTGCTTGTTACTCTTGGACCATGCACTGTCGTTTCGGGCCAGAGTTCGTTCGCTGGCTCGCTCGCTCGCTACCGTAACCCTTGCAACAAGAGAGAGATGGCACGCCCCGGCTGTCCAATTGACAACGACAATCCCCCCAAGCGCATCTTCATCCACTTCATCTGCCCATCCTCACTATTCCGACAGGAACCACCACGAGGGCAGTCAACATCAACAACACCTTCGAATGCAGATCCGGATACGTTCTGGTCACCCTTCAGCTGCTTACATTGGCCTAAGGTAAGGCACCTCCCTATCTCTACCGTGCTCCTTCCTGTCTCGTCACCATGGGGGAAAAAGCTCAAACACCTTTGGTACTCCCTGCCACAAATTCATCCGTGGCGATGAGGAGCCGCACAATTTGATTGCAAATTTGCTGACACTGCTTCTCCCATTGATAGACAGCCAGTACTCCAGAAAGCCTGGGCTTCTGGTGTCAATTCGGTCGAGAGGGAGCTCCATCCGAAGAAATACAAACGAGGTAGACCTGACTCCACAGCCTGAAGGTGCTGCTCAAGGAGAAGGTTGTCGTCCGATCCAAGTTGTTAGTTCTCCCATTCTTAGCATTCACCCCCTCCACGCGCCATTCACATTCGCTCGCGGCAGTGAGGAACTTGGCTGACCTTTTCTATAGTGTGGTAACTTACTCGGCTCGCAGCGCCGCAAGCTTATGAAACTATCGAACCACACAACAATACGTCGCCCATAAGGGGTGGGAGCGAAGACTTCTTCACATCGCAGTAGTGGGCTCGAAGACGCAATACTAACCACGTCGGGGTTATCCTTGACCAGGAGATGGTCCCACCGAAACAACACCCTGCTTCAATAAACAACGTGAACGGGTCTACGAGGCCAAACAGAGACCAGCCCAACATGTCTTTCTCCAAGAAAGATGCTGCGGAAGCTAGGCAGCAAAACGGAAATGGTATACTCAACCCACCCACACAGCCGTCATATTTCTGTACTGACCACGGGGTTCCTTGTAGGTTTCCGCACTGACAGCGCGATTTCGGGCAATCGCCAACAAGGTGAGCGTGTATTGCAGCGATGGGTGCCAGATGAAAACATCCCTGTGAACATGTCTCTTGAGTCCAGCAGCAAGCAATCAGGCGGAGGTGGCTGGGATCAATTTGCAGTTAACGAGCGGTTGTTTGGTTTGAAGACTGATTATGACGAGACCATATACACCACAGCGATCGACAAGAGTCACCCAGAATATAACAAGCGATATGCAGCAGCCGATAGGAAGGCCAGAGAGATTGAAAACAGCGTTGCCAACAACCGACACATTGAGGAGGAGCGGGTGGCAGACAATCTCACTGTAGACGACAGTGGCCTTGATGAAGAGGACAAGTAAGTCTTAGTTGATGTTTAGATTGTAGTGCACACTAACATCGACTTTCAGATACAGCGGTGTTCAGAGGCAGGAGTTCCCTCCACTATCTGTGACTGGCCGAACTGATAGGTACACACCCCCTGCCAGAAGAGCCCCTTCCGGAAAGGCAACTGTCAGCGGCGCACCCGTGGACCCAGCCATTATCTCATCACAGCTGGCACGGCCCAGCTCGGAAGCTCCATCTGCCGGCACTACCAAGCCAGAACACGCACCAAAGGTTGGTGGACCAGAGGTTTCAACTCCTCCTACAACCACAGAGTCCAGTTTTGCCGTAACGCCAGAGCCAAAGGCAACTCCCACGAACACATCGACTTCTGCAAGTGGCGCAGCGTCGCCTCATCCAAAGGTAATTGGCACGCCAAATGCAACTGCGACAGTAGAGCGTGATGTTGTTACAGCGTTTCGTGGTTTTGCAGCTCAGCAAAGAACACAAGCTGATAAGCTGCGCATGAGCAAGGCAAAGGCAGATAAAGAGGAGAAACTGCAGGAGCTCAAGGCATTTGCGTCTAGTTTCAAGTTGCATTCACCCCTTCCTAATGACTTGGTTGCCATAATCGCAAAGGACCCAGCGAAGCAGCGTGCAATTCAAGAAAATGCTAGACGTCAGGCGGAAGAGGTTCAGCAGGAAAAACAGATGAAGGCTGACGCCATTCAGGTCCCGAGATCGGGGTTAGTGACCTCTGATCAGAGGACGAATCAACGCTCCGGCGCTGGCACTGGAGCCGTATCCGCCTCGGCCAACTCGAACCGACAAGTCCCAGGGCGTGGCGGGTATCCCCCTCAAGGGCCCTACCACAACCAACCGTTCCGACAGGATCGCTCCACTCGTTCTCAGGTTTCGGGTTCCCAACTGGCACAACCAATACCTCCCTTATCAACGAGGTTGAAGAATATTGAGCAAAGCAAGAATGGACTGACTCCGCCAGGTTCGGGGGTTGACACCCGGCAGCCGCCAACAGGGCCAGCCCATGGCCCTGATACTTCCGCTTCGCGTCGGACGAGTGCCACTGCGCTACTTGGGAAACTTAACCCAAACAGCCATGAGTTTCGCCCAAGTCCATTCGCTGCGGCTTTCAGCCCCAATAGCAATCCTAGTAATGCATCTAGCCCTCGTTCGGCATCTGCTACAGCCAGTCAAGGCATCCCATCAGCATCCGGAACTCTTCTACGCAGAAAACCAGGCTCACCATCGAAAACCAAGTCTGAGCCTGTCTTAGACATCATTGAGCGGCTGGCACAAGAAAAGCCCCCTCAGGGTCGCGACTGGTCCTCGAATGGGGGGATTAGGCCTGCCTATGATACCCCACCAACCTGGAGGCAAGTCAAAGAAGACGAGCCACCATCATCAACGATGAATTTGACATATGCCAAATTATTTGAGAATGCTCGCTTCTCGGGACAACCAATGTCTCCCCAACAACCAAGCTCGGCGCATCCTCAAGTCGCACATCAGCATCAGCTGCCGTTCCACTTACAGCAAGGTGCCCATAACACCCAGAGGCCGTCATCAAGGCAACCACCTCTTCATATGCACAACAACCAGTCCATGCAGCAGAACTCTCAGTTCCATTCGAACGATGACCATCGAATGGTACCGTCTCATTCTGCTCAATCATACGCATCTCCTCGCCTGGCACAGGTGAACGTTGCATACCCATCGCCAATGGGACAGCCCGCACAATTGTCCTTTCAGCAACCTGGAATGCAATATCCGGTAGGCCCGGGAGGGCCTCAGATGGCGCAGTTTAGATCCTATTCGGGCGGCCATCAATTCATGCCGCAACAGCCAACCCACATGGGTGGTCCTGTTATGATTCAGGGTCCAGGTGGATCTTTCATCGGAAACCCGAATTTGATGGCTCCGGGACCACCTATGTTGTATCCTGTAAACCAGGCACACTTCACACCCCAAGGAAATGGGCCTCCACCACCCATGGCAGGCTCTAACGGCTACCCTAGTCCTGGCCGATCTGCGCCCATGATGATGCCAGGGGGGTCTCAACAAGGGCAACAGGCGTACGGGATGAGCCCGGGCATGCAGTACGGGCAACCAATATATGCTCAACAGCCACCCAACCAAAGTAAGTTGCTGCCCCACCTCCTTTCGAAGCTTCTCTGACATTAGTTAGTGCCGAACATGCGTGTGTATCCGCCGCAGGGACAGCAATTTGGCACCAGCCCCCAGATGCCGCAGTATAGCCAGCCACAGCGAGGAGGACCAAACGGTAGCTTCAACAAAGGCTACCACCAACACAATGGCCCTCACCCGCAAGCGCAGCAGAGCCAAGCTCCAACGGGTCCACAACGGCCGGCGACAGACGGAGAAGAGACTAGGTGAATGCCACCTACGATACATGGGTACTAAGCTCCGTGCGGGGTCATTGATTCCCGCAGGCATCAGATATGTATCGATATCATCTGGGGGTTGCAACATCGAATAAAAAATTATCATTGCATAGCTAGGTTGCATCACAGGACATCAGATCATTAAGCATGAGGTCTGCGGGGCGGGCTGCCTTTGGCGATTCAAGGCGAGACCAGACGGAAATGGTTGACTGGATACTTCGTTGCGGTCGATATCTTGGGCATCGTCCGGTTCGACAAACCCTAGCCAGAAGGACGGAAACGCTCCTTTCGGCCAATAGTACCAGTTAGGAGGAAGGGAGGGACCATGCCTTTGGTGGTGTTACATCTATCGAGGGGCAGCAGCAACGGGGAGAGAAAGCGTTCGGGCGCGGACATGGTCAGATTGATTCAAATACATTAGCTCTTATAACATATTCTCCTAGCCGGCAAGGCAGACAATATAAATGGAGGGCCCTAACACTAGAATCCACATTTGAGTAATGCCAGTTGCCACATAAGCCGAGATTTCTGTCAGATGTGATATGTGTCAGAGTTACTAACTTCCCAGGACGTAGCCATTGTCTTCAACGATACATCCTGTCCACATCGTTCAGTGATTTTCACACTTCTTAGATACCCATCACCACCACCCTGCTCCTCAACCCTCCTCCTCATTACTATCATCCAACTCCACCCCCGCCGCCTCATCTGAAGGCAACTGCCTTGGGAACCACCCATACTCCCCAAAATTAACCAACAACTCTCCCAACGCCCCAGTGTTAACAGTCACCCCCTCCCCCCTCAACACCGCCGCCTGATTCGCAGCGCCTGATGGATGACCTCTGCGTCTAATTAGACCGTGCCAAGCAGGAATAGAACAAGCAGAGGGACAGTGGACCGCGGGAGACTTACCGTGGTGAAATCATGCCCTTGGCGCTTATGACGCGCTGCCACGGTACGGTCTGGTTATTAAACCGCTGCGAGGGGTTGTCGGGGAGGTGTTTGAGGCAAACGCCTACTTGGCGGGGTCGTTGGGCTGGGGGGAGGGTGGTTAGCTAGTGCCATTCAATATACTGGGTGTCTTCGTTCATGATGGGGGTTGTGGAGAGGAGTGGAGCGCTGGGAGCGGGGGACCTACGGGTCCCGATTAATTTGGCGATGTGGGCGTAGCTTGTGACGCGGCCGGGGGGGATTTCTTGGATGGCGGCGTAGACGGCGTAGAAGAAGGATTCGGCTTCGGGTGTTCGGGGGGCCATTTGGTGGGATGGGGTGGTGGAGGTTTGGGGTAAGGTAACCTGTGGTTATGGGGTCATGTTATTACGCGCTGGTATGGCGGGTGATGGTGATCAATGTATACTCTATTCTTATTTGATAACGCAGATATATGTTAACCTTAACTTGTGTTTTTGTCAGCGGCTTACGAGATAGCGTCCGGTGTTGGTAGTCGTCGTTGACTGGGTTGATTCGGTTGATTGGCTCTTTGACCGCTGGTCTGGAGTTTCCATCCAATATTTCGGTTAGTGCTATTCTCGAGTAGGATATTAATTATTTAAGTGATAAAACAGTAAGTTAACTAAAAGAACCAATAATAATAATAGAAAACAATGGTTGTTAATTTTCACTTGATTTCTTCACTCGAATTTTAGATGATAGTTATCATGAAATATTTATTTGTATTGTATTGTGTTGTGTTATATGTCGAAATATGGCCATATGCCTCGACCCCCTCTATTTATTCTACACGCCCAACCCCGAGTATCTATATCATCTACCCCATAAACAAAGGAAATATGTAGAATGACACATATGTATCCCCATCAATCATCGACCCCGCTTTACAACTTCGCCTGCAGGCTGTGGTTCGTCTCATCCTTCTTGATCAACACGTCGCTCTCCGGGTATGGGTCCACAGTCAATCCGTTCAGTGGGTTCAGCTGGCTGGCTCTGTGGAACATATCCTCGTAAACCTTGCCATCCTTGCGGCCCAGACTGCTGTCAAGCTGCCAATCCGGGAACTGCCAAGCGTCGACCAGGCGCAGGGCGTGCGGCCTGATGTCGGCGAGGAGCTGCATAACCGACTTTGTGCGGACGAGCTGGATCTGGCGGACTGTGAGGGCGGAAGAGGAGTAGAATTCGGAGGCCTCCTTCTCGAGGGTGCTGAGGGCGAAGAGGCGGAAGAGCTGGTGCATGGTGGTGATGGAGACGGAGTCGAGCTCGTAGGTGAGGGATGAGGACTGCAGGGCGTCGTAGAAGTTCTTGACGACGAGATACTGCGAGTGGGCGGTGGAGAGACGCCAGAAGTCGACGAGGAGCGAGTTCCACGACTGCTTCTCGACGTCGCGGTGCTTGAGAGCCTCGAAGGTGAGATAAGATGTGCGCCATGCGAAGGCAGCGACGATGTCACCATCGTTGGAGAGGATGTCGAATGCGCAGCCCTTGTCCTGTGCGTCCAAGAAGGTGCGGAAAATTTCAGTGGTGTCGTTGGCGGGTGCCTTACCCTTGAGCACAGCGCGTGCAGACTTGAGAAGGTAGCGTGCAACTTGCTGGGTCAACATGTAGTTGTCTCCCTCCCAGGTGGTGGTTGGGAGGTAGTCGGCATACCAGCTGCCAATACCGGAGAACTGGGAGTAACCGTGGCCACCGCAAGCTCTTCTGCACACCTCCAGACCCTCAGCAGCAATGGTGCTGCCGAGTGCCTTAAGTCCACAAGAAGTGGCGTGGAGATCAGCAAGCATATCGCTTCCTGACTGAAGCTCCTCTGGGCCAGCACCTCTCCTGGTGTTCGCAACCGCCTTCTTCATCCTCTCCTGGTTTTGTGTGTACATCTCCATCATGGCCTTGCCAGTGAAGTGAAGAGCGAAGGTGGATGCGAGGAGAGGGAGAAGACGGAATTGCACCATGCTGTAGTTGAGAACTTGGTTCTCCGAGACATCGTTGGAAACATCATCGCGGTCCTGGAATTGCCTGCGGACAGCACAATACCTGGTGGCGATAGTCACACCTCTTGCCAGAGTCTGGCCGGACTGGAGAACAATGGTCGAGCGAACCCAGGTCATTGTTCCGTAAACCAACGTTGCAGCCGCTGGGCGGACAAACTTGTTAGTCTTTGTGTCGACGCTCGAGTACTTCGCCAACATGTTGACGTGTGGGATCTTGACCTTGTTGAAGAGGAGGAAACCGTTATCCATGGTGTTGTATCCCTAATACCGTTGTTAGATCTTGTTTTTCCATACCTTGGGCCGTCCCCGTGCAGTTACTTACGAATTTTGGTCCAATATCTCCAACATAGACACCGTCAAGGGGCTGGTGAGTCTTCAAGTCTCTGACTTGAACAACGAAAGGGTGCGGTCCAAAGGACTTGCCATTGACAATGAGCTGCGCCATAACCACAGCGTAGTTTGCGGTGCGGCCCAAAGAACCAATCCACCATTTGGAGGCGGTGAGATGAGGAGAGTGAATAACGAAGGTCTGGTCGGTTGGGTCCCAGGTTGCGGTGGTCTCAAGACCACGTACGTTGGAGCCGTGTCCCAACTCAGTCTGGGCGTAGCAACCAATGTACCTGTAGTTCTCTGCTGGCTCAAGGAAGAGCTTGTGTTGTTCGGGAGTTCCCTGGTCTCTGAGCGTAGTCTGAATAAATTAGTTATTGAGCTGTAGATACGGGAACCACTCCGAGGGACTTACTAAGAACATAGATGCGTGAAGTCCGTATGGACCTGGCTCGGAGATTAGGCCGTCAGCGACTCTGTAGTCGTCGATGCTCCAGTTGTGCTTGACTTGCAGCTGCCTCAGCTTCTTTGCTCTGGCGAGAGCAACCGGGAACTTCTCCACTCTTCCCATGAAGGCGTTTTGCGACTTGTCAAACACCTTCTCGGCCTGGAGGATGGCCAAAATCTTGGCCTCATTCTCCAATGCCTCCTTGCCGAACATGAAGTTGGACAACTTGTCAATGTTGATGTTACTCTTCGCACGCTCCATTGCGAGGAGCTCACTGCCCTGCGGCCCCGAGGGCGTCAACTTCGCAACCCAGTCTGGAGGAGGGGCAACCATTTTCAAAGAGTTGTGCTAGAAATGGAGATGGGGTATATGGTGAGAAAGGCGTCGTGGATGGGCACAGCAGTCTATTATAGGAGTAAATCAGAGAATCGGCCCTCGGTCTACTTTATCGGCATCTGACCAGTTGTTGTGCAGTGTTCTAATCGTGAACCCACTTACATCATCCAAAACCCCAAAATCCCCAAATCTCGGCTGGTTATACCGAGGCTCAAGGTTGCCAGGCCCACAAATTTGAAGTGGCCGGGCCAAATCCGTACCTCGCCGCTTCCCGGAGTATGGGGGGCGGAAGAGGGGTATGGGGGTTCTAAGGACACGCCCAAGAATATAGAGGGGTAAATCCATTTGGGATGAAGATATAGAGTTCTATCCTGAGTTTGTTCAATTTTTGGAAGATTTTGGAGATTTTGGAGATTTATTTTTGGAGAGGCTACATTCCGCATGTACCGATTAGCGCTTGGGTGATATGCATTGGCTGGGATCTGGAACGGCGGCGTCAGACCGTCCGGTGCCGCCGGTCGTTGGCGTGAAATCCCAGCTAGAAACACGTGCTGCGCCTCTAGAAAAAAAAAATATATCAATTCCACATTGGCATGTGAGAGGAAGCAAAGCTCAGAGATATCTACACACGTTCAGAGATACACATGTCTCTGGACGTCTGACTGCACCTTATGTGTCTCTGTCTCCACTTCACGGAAATCATGTCATTTAGATGATTATGCTTGTGAAGTTGACATGACATGACACCGTTCACTTGTCTGAAGGATGAATGCCTTTGGCTTTCACGAGACCGAGATCCTACGCAGTGGCAGAGGCCCAATGTGGGTTAGAATAGAGATATGGGTATGATAAATAGTATGCATGGCCTGCCTATACAACAGTTTGTGCCTGCCGTTCGTGGTCGGTATTTCATTGCTCATATCCACTGTAAGAATGTGGGACTTCATAGTAGAACGTCTGGACAGACTTTCATGCTGAACCCGCTGTGGGCTATCCTGGGGAAAGGTCTTGGGTGTCGAATCCGGGGAAGACGATAATACCCGACAATGAAAACCTCGCAATATGTCAGCAAAGCTTCGTTTCTACGCAGCGGGTGGGAGATATCAGATGCGCTTTCCCGTGAGAAGTGGTTGGATGTGAGGGATTTTCGTTCCTGCAATTGTGTACATGTAGGCACGTTGCCAGAGACTTATTTGCGCTGGGATGGATTGTTCCGAATTTTACGAATTTCATGAACGAGGTTGAAGTCGAAATCATAATGAGATGTCGTGGGAGAAGTCCTGCTTTTAAACCACAACATAAATTGTGTTTTTGTGTATATTTATTCACAGCTACATTGGGTGTAATTGCAGCACAACAGAGACAGTTAGAGACAGTTTCGTTACTATTGCATAGTTAAATAGAAATGAAGTATCGGCATTGGAAAATGTTCCATGTATGTGTTGTGGTTTCGTCCCATGCCCTGTGAAACGTACTACGAAGATACATATACTCACTTCATATTTTTTATATCTTATAGAATGCTAGCATAATATAGAGAAGGGTAATTTTGGTCATAATGGCTATAATAAAGAGGATGTGTTGGTAGGGTTGATGTCCGCGCCATGTCGTTCTATCTCTATTAAGCAGGAGTTCACAAAGTCCAACCACGGATTTCATCTCTGGAAATTAAGGGGTGTTTGAGGTGGCATGATGGGGGACCAAGTGAGGCGCCGTATCTTTCTAAACTTTGTGATCGCGAGAATGTGCCTCTTTACTTCAGAATGGTTCCGTTCTGTCTCTCGTCCGAGGCCCCCCCCCCGCGCAGCCAAGATGGATCACGATCCTATCAGCCCAGATAGACGAAGCTGTTGGCCTGCAGGTCAAGATCTTTCATGTAAGGCTCCTCACCGCTGACTGTCTCCCCCCCGGCCTACAGGCTGATATTAGCCCAATCTCATACCTTTCCCAGCCATTGCAGCTTGGTATGCCTCTATATTCTAGAAACCGAGTGTTGGTTGTTTCACAAGATCACGTCCCTCCAGATCTCGAGACACGTCGCAACACACACCGCAAAGCAGGCCCGAATGATGCATGAACTGCTCCAGAGGCCATTTTCCCGTGGGAAGTGATGGTCTTAATGCGAGGGATTTATTGATGCAGCAACTGTGCACGGGTAGGACCTCCTCGCGGGCGGCTTGCGTTGAGGTATGGATTGTTCCAACGGTTGGGCCCAGCCGCATCGCATTCCAATCCCTGCATGGGAAACAGAGTTGATCACCTGTAGGCATTTACGTGGTTGAGAAACAATGTTAATGCCGATGCCTCGATCGTCCGCTATTGTGACGTGGTGAGACAGTATTACCATACTTTCATCCCGCATCGGGCTTGCCGGGCCTGGTGTGTCGTTTGAAGGGAAGGAAGGAACGGAAGACAAGAAAATGACAGGAGAGCACCGACAGGAGCAATGGCTGCTTCATTCGCCAACAGCAGGCAGGTCTCACTGTGCCATCACCGCCACCAACGCCATCACCGCCATCCTTGTCGTTGCCATGACAAAGTTATCGATATAGATGGAGGGGTCGCCCCTTATAGCCTTCGAGCCGCGTTATGGATATTGATGTCTTGAACTGAACGTGCTGCACATGTCCTACACATGTCCTACTCGTACCACCTATAAATTATTAGAGAAGGGATGACGCGCAGGAGCAGCTGGGGAGATACACGGCTTGTCTGTCTTTTCTGCCAAATGTGACTGTGGGTATGTTACAGTACATATAGCGAGCAGTAATCCGTGGAGAGCACCTGTTCTGTACAGTACCTGGCCGCATAATATGTATGCACCCGTACATACGCCGTTGGGAAGCAAGGGACAAATTATAAGGACACGATGGTTCCGCAGTGATGTCTTGTCAGACGCTCGTGGCCAGTCAAAAAGCCAGTTACAGCGCAGAATATGTGCATACAAGACGGGTATTTACATGCGAGATGCCATATACCATTTTATTCTGTTACAAACAACGGCTTTGCCTCATGTTTTGTCCCACTATCTTCATGCATATTCCTTTTTCTACCTGCCACCCAGCAACCACAATATGGCCGTAGAAAGTGTTTCCATATACTGTGTTTACCCGTGATCTACTCGGGAATTCATTGTTTATCTGTAGAACAGAGTCGGAAAACGCGCGCTGTTGATACTAGCGCAGCATATCATACCTGCAAGCCAAGGTGGGTTTTGGTGCTGAAACCCCAGCCAAGGAGGACCAGATAACCAAAAAAGTCTTTCCTATGCACCGTATATATACCTGAAGATATTTATAGTGCTTTGTTGTTGTATCGGTTGTTTGTATGTATGTATGTATGTATGCATTCAGCTACATACATATTCATTCTAGTCTCATGCAACTATAGAGTTTGTGCGTCAGCCTACTCGAGTAGTGGTAGAGTTGTTCGCACCTACTTGCTATAACACCCTCTTCATGCCGTGAACTCCCTCCCAATCGGATTTACTGTGTCCTGGTACTCTATCGCGCTGAAATCGTGTCTCGTCTGACTTGCACCCTTTGAGACGGCTTGCCAAACTTTACCCCTACACTTGCGGCTTCCAACCTTCCTCCAGCAAAAGCCCAAATCCTACTACCTCTCTCTTCTGACTGACCCTAAAATAAATTTTACATGAATATCTCTTCTAGTTATATCCCCAAATCCGACTGGTTTCTCTGAACTGGGACCTTCTACATCTGCCCGCAAATATTAAATACCCGTTGACAACTATCTCACAGGCCAAAGATGCCAGATCCGAACAGCAGTCCATCTATGGAGCTGAAGAATAGGGCCCCAGACGCTTTCTCGTCGGATTCTGAGCGAGGACTTGAGCATAATGCACAGTTGAAGAACACTACTGTCAATCATTTCATCTGGCAAGATGTCACAGTAACTTTGCAGGACCGGGCCACGAAGCAGCCTAAAGCAATCTTAAAAAACGTGGATGGAGTTGTCCTAGCTGGTATGATACTCCTCCCTGCTATACCACGTTGAATATGCATACTGATATACGCCCCACTCAGGCGAGATGTGTGCATTGATGGGCCCAAGTGGCTCTGGAAAGACAACCCTTCTAAATTTCCTCGCCAGGCGCGGCAACTCTGGTGCTGATGCAACCGGCTTCGCCTCTGTCAATGGAAATGTCTTGACCCTCAATGAGTTTAGGAAGATAAGCTCCTACGTGGAGCAAGAGGATGCCTTGATTGGGTCTTTGACAGTCAGAGAGACTATGAACTTTGCTGCACGCTTGTCGAACCCTGGGTCAGCATCACTCACTTCCAACTTTGTCCAATAAGGCATGCTTACATGGGTTATTCCCTAGCCTCATAAAAAAGGACCGTATCATGAGAATTAATGGCTTGATTGATTCCTTTGGTCTCCGGAAACAGGAAGATACCATCATTGGAACACCAATCCGCCAGGGGATCAGCGGTGGGCAGAAGCGCCGTCTCAGTGTAGCAAGTCAATTGATTACAGCGCCAAAGATCTTGTTCCTGGATGAACCAACCAGTGGCCTGGACTCCGCAGCTAGTTTTGAGGTTGTTTCCTTCATTAAGACTCTGGCAAAGCAAAGCAATGTAAGTCGAGCGAACACGCATCGACTGATGATATCTAACAGACACACAGTTGATCGTTATTGCCAGCATACACCAGCCATCTACACAGACATTCTCACTCTTTGATAAGTTGCTCCTCCTCTCAGAGGGCAAGCCGCACTATTTCGGGGCTGTGGAGGATGTGGTTCCGTACTATCTGGAGATTGACTGCCCTGTGCCATTGCATATGAACCCTGCGGAACATGCTTTGGAACTGATAAACAAGGATTTTGGGTCTGACGCAGTAAAGGCAGAAGAAGAATTAGCCAAACTTCAGTCAGCATGGTCGTCTAATCCTCGTGTCACAGCGATTTCCAACCAGATCACCTCATACCTCATAACTGCGAATGAGAATCAAACACAGAGTTCAAAGACCACCTCTCATGCCAACTTCGTGGCGGTCACGGTAACTCTTGTTCATCGATCTTTTATCAAGTCCTACCGTGATGTCGTGGCATATGGCATACGCCTAGCAATGTACAGCTGTCTCGCCGTAATGAGTGGGACAGTTTGGTTACGCCTCAGCACGTCGCAGGAGTCCATCCAACCTTTCATCAACGCTATATTCTTTGGAGCTTCATTCTTATCATTCATGGCCGTTGCTTATGTGCCATCATTTCTCGAAGACAGGTTAACTTTTATCAAAGAGCGCTCAAACGGCCTCTACGGCGCGGCGGCCTTCACAGTCGCCAACTTCGTCATCGGCCTCCCATACTTGTTCGGCATTGCACTCATCTTCACATGCATCTCATACTGGCTGACCGGTTTCCACAATACGGCCCCTGCGTTTTTCACCTTCGTTATGTGGGTATTCCTCGACATGGTAGCCGCAGAGAGCTTGGTCGTCCTAATGTCCTCGATTTTCCCAAATTTCGTCGTCGCCCTCGCACTTACAGCCTTTGTGAACGGGTTGTGGATGAGCGTTGGCGGTTTTCTGATTCCTACGCCACTCCTGAATGTATTCTGGAAATACGTGTTCCACTATATCGATTACCAGGCCTACGTCTTTCAGGGGCTGCTGGTCAACGAGTTTGCCGATCGCACATACAGTTGCGACCACGATTGCCACTGCATGTACACGACGGAACTGGCCTCACAATGCATGATCTCTGGGAAGGGGGTTCTTGCAACATTTGGGATGTCCACTGGCCAGACCGGCAAATGGGTTGGGATCTTGATTGGGATCGTTGCTGTCTACCGACTTCTTGGGTGGGCTGTGCTGGCAGTCAAGCGCTGAAATTGCTAATATCACTAATGTCGCTAATATCGTTGGGATCGAAGGGAGGAAATATATAACTAAACTTGCTAGGATTTGGCGTTTTGAGAGGGGAATGTGTAGCTAAAGCTTATTACTCGAATTGCAATAAATGGAATGATTGTCTTTTACTCGGTTTCTGAGTGGCTGGCTTATGAAAGGGCGACTATAGTATGATAATTACAGCCCTTGGTAATCGAAGACCTCATTTTGGTGTATGACGACTCGGAGAATTCTACCAAAAGCAATGTCCTTTGGGAACCGAAGTCGAATCTGTTGCTAATACTCATGTATCCTAGGACGGGTGAGTGAAACGTGGATTAATGTGATGGCTCTGTCCAGGGATAGGGGAGACACCCCGTGCCTGAGAAAGGTATCACTTGAACGAGTGTCGGTTTATATTTGAATTGAATCGGATGCAGGTTTGAGGATATAAATATTTAGAAACTGAGAACTAAACATATGTTGAATGCTGTTATATCTGCCTTGCCTAAAGCAAAAATATTTGAAAAGAACAGTGCTTCACTCCATAGCCTTTTTAATAAAAGTGCTAAGCTTGGAAATTTCTGGCCCTGGTTCCACCATCGTGAAGTGATTTACATTATCCAGAACAGTAATATTCATCTTGTCCTTCCCGACCAGCTCACACCATCCACTCCCGCTGAAGTCAGTTCTGTTGTTCAATAACCACAGCATCTCTCGGGGGTCATCAGGACGAATCTCAGGCCTAGGATCAGTCGGTAGCTTGCAAATACCATCTCTAGCATACACCATATGCGTTTCCATCGACTTGCTCGCAAAAGCCTTAACTTTGTAGTCATCCAGAAGACGAATAAATGCGTCGAAGTGCGGCCGAAGCCAGCTTGGGGGTGGCTTTCCCCCCTCACCGAATATACCTAGACTATCAAAGAAGTCGTACATTCGCTGCGGCGGGTTTTCTAAACCCACGGGATTCGGCGAGTCAATGAGGATAAGGCGTGCTGTCTCCTCACCTGCGCGGGATAGCTGTTGTGCTGCTTCATAGGCACAAATTCCGCCAGCGGACCAGCCTCCAAGGTAGTAAGGGCCATGCGGCTGTCGACGTCGGATTTCGAGTAGATACTTGGCGGTTAGTTGCTCTAGTGGGACCGTCATGTCTTGTGGCGTCTTCATCCATGGGCAGTTCAATCCGTATACAGCAATGTCGGGAGAGACGCGAGAGAGGGAGCTATATGATGTAGCAGATCCAGAGCCATCGGGGAACAGGAAGAGCTTCTTTGCGGTTTTCGAATTCCCTTGGAGTAGGACAGAGGTTGCGTAAGCGGCTGAGTCGACGTTGCTGACTTGTTCAATGACCTGATGTTCCACAGTACTGGGACATATCTTGACGCCTGTTCGCTTTATCATTACGTCCAAAGCCCTTTCAAGATCGGACAATGTGTCATTTTCAACGAAAAGTGACTGTGGTACTTCAATATCGAGGGCTTCGCTGAGCTTACCCATGGTTGTCAATGCAAGAAGAGAATCTATCCCAAGTTCTGAAAGCCTGGCTGAAACGGTGAGATCTTCGATCGGAACGCCAGTCTCGTCTGATATAGTACTACGGATAATATCGACAAGCCTGTCAGTGTCTGGCTCAGACACAAGCTCCACTGTCAAAACGTCCGTGTCGTCCTGACTTGAAGACCCGGACGACAGGGACGGACTCGGATCCACACCGATGAAGTTCTGGAGCTTCTCGACAGTTGGATAGTCTGCAAAGAGCATAGATGGCAGGTCGAGGCCAACCTCATCCCGTAATCTACCCAGTATTGTCAGAGAGAGAAGGGAGTCGATACCAAAATCTGCGAACTCTGTCTCCGGCCTGAGTTCAGATGGTTCAATGTGGGCCTCATCTGAAACTATTGCCATGACTTTAGACATAATATCGTTTGATGGAAGTTTGACAGGAGTTGCATCGGGTGCTATTGGAAGTTTTGGCGATTGCTTCGCTGCCGAGATAGAGCTGGTATTCGCCACTGGCCTTGAAGGCACCACTGTGTTCTTGACTGCGCTGGGCTTCGAAGGCAAAACCTGATCTAGTACCTTCCGTGGAATCCCCTGGAACTATATGCTGTTAGATTAAACCGATATTTCATTGGGAATACCATAGCATACCTTAACACCCTCGAAAATGGCAACGATGTTGCCTTCTTCAAGAATATATGTGTCCCCTGCATACATTGTCCCTTCCACAAGCTGCATCCTATTGTACGTCTGATAAGTCTTGTTATACGCGAAAGTCGTTGCGCAGCGCATCCCCCCCCAACCATGATTGATAAAGACCTGGTTTTTGGACTCAACATTGTCGTTTCCGTTCATAATAAACCCAGCAATATGTCCAAGGCTGTCTATCCAATGAGGACTGAAATAATAACCTCCGTCGCCGACCTGGAATGTAACATTTGCCGTAGCTTCGAGCTCATTGCTGTCTAGAATTACTTCTTGCATGCCTTGGTACTGAGGATCGTAATCTACTATTGCCCCAAATAGCTTGTAGACGAGTCCGCGCTTCAGTTTGTGTGACTCGCCTTCGTCGACACCTTTTTGCAGGGCAGCGATCCGGCTCTTGATCAGGTACGCATTGCGTTTCCAATCCTGGAGCCAAGTTTGGTTTGAGGTGAGTTTGACATGGCATGTAGCATGGTCTGCTTTCTTGCCGCCTTGGTCATCGACGCTGTAGATTGCAAGTGAAATGGTTTTTAACTCCCAATCAGCCAGTCCAGAAACCCGAAACAACTGCGGATTACCAGCTGGGAGTGCTATGAGAGGCTTGTCAACTTTCATGTCCCCAACATCCAGGCCTATCTCGTTGCCTTGCATATTGATTGCCTTCATCATGTAGTTGGCAATTGTCATGGCAATATCCGCGTAAAGTGACTGAAAATCATTAGTTATAATTAAATGGAATTTACTGGAGTTGCAACATACCGAGGGGCAGAGAGATGTACCATTGACCTTATGGCCTTGGAGAACGGGTGCTAGCCGCGGGTCTTGAACATCTGACTCAACGAGGATATTCGAGATGTCTGAAGCATGGTGCTCTTCCAGTACACGTTGGACAGCTGGTGACAAGTAAACAAAACCGGGCGTCTTCTCGATAGAAGGTACACCAGTGGCCGCAGTGCCTTCTCCTTTGGTAAGACAAAAGTTATTTCGGTAATGGATCCAATAATTTTTCAGGTCCCAGCTGTATCTTGGGAGCTGAAGAACATTGTGTGAGCTCTTGAAATCTCGATGCCACTCATTCCACTCTATGTTGGCGCGGTTGAGATATAGAGTTTCGAGGCCCCCAGCTAAGACTTTCCACGTATCAACGCCCTTTCTTAAAGACGGAATTGTCATCGACTGTGAACCGATTGTTCCTTTGATCATACCAGAGCATGCAGGGTGTGAACCAATTTCAATCCAAATAGTTTGACTGCCAATGAGGGAGACTGCTTCGGCTGATTTCAGAGCTCCTTGAAAGTTTACTGCACGTCGACATGCCCGAACGAGGTACGATGCGTTTAATGTAACTCCATCTGAAATAACCAATTCGAGTAAAGGCGATATGTATGGTAATGATGGGACACGATAACGGATGCTACTAGCTGCTGATTCAAATTCTTCTAGAATGGGATCCACTTGGGCCGAATGAAAGGCGAAAGGGATATCAAGCTTGGCGCATTCATAACCCTTCGATTGAAACAAAAGCATTAAACGGCTTACCTCCTCGCTCGGTCCGCTAACCACACTGTTTGTAGGCTGGTTCATACAGGCTATTTCGCAAGTTGATCCTACCAAGTAGGTTTCAATATCAGTCGGCGATGCCTTTATAGATAACATGGCATGTGTTCCTCGACGACAATGTCTTGACAATAGCTGGGCTCTAGTACCGACGAGATAGATGACATCGCTGGGTGTTAGAACACCTGCAGCTTGCAGAGCGGCATATTCTCCAAGGCTGTGGCCAATTGTTAAGCTTGGCCGAACACCCCATGAGATCCAAAGACGGCAAATCGCCATTTGCACGCAGCTGAGGGTAAGGTGAGCTGCGACAGTCTCGACTCCATCTACATCTGGAGTAGTGCCATCAATTAGAGGCAAAAAGCTTGGAAATCCTTGTTGCTGTGCAATGCTATCAAAACGGAGTATATCGGCCTTAAAGCCTGGATGGGACTCAAATAACTGTCTTCCAATGCCGGAGTAGAGGCTGCCTTGGCCCGAGAAAGCAAATGCTATGTTCGAAACGCTGATTGTATTTGAAAGTGGCTTCGAGTCCAATTCTGCTGCCCTTTTCTTTAATGCGTCTAAAACAGATTTGATGTCTGATCCTGAACAGATTGTCCTGTATGAATGGTGAATTCGTCTGGCAGTAGTTGTGTACGACAGTGCAGGTAGCGGGGTTTCTGGATCTAGCTCAAGGAAGTTAATCAGAGCCTTAATATTATTGTTCAACGACTTTGCGGACTTTCCAGTAACTGCAACGAGATGGCTGCTGCGAGGGTCATTGCTAACATCATTTGAGTCTGATAACAATGGGGCATCTTCCAAGAGTACAGCAGTGTTGCCACCAGCAGCGCTGAAATTGTTCAAGAATACGGACCGTTTCCCAGACGCTGTTCGATGCCAAGGAACGGGTACGTAGGCGATATTGACATTTCGCTCTTTCAGGTCGAGGGGATAGTTGTGATTGATCCGTGTTTTTATTCCGCAATGGGGTGGGATTTCATTGTGCTTCATCATCATCAACACCTTGATAAGTGAAGAGACCCCGGATGCTGATTCCGCATGGCCGATATTAGCTTTCGCCGAACCCAGGTAGAGGGGATAATCTGGCATTCGTTTGCGTTCAGGGACAAAAACTGACAAAACGGAGTTCATTTCTGTTGCGTCTCCAGCTTGAGTTCCTGTTCCATGCATTTCGACGTAGCTGATATCGAGCGGGTTCACATTGGCGTGTCGGATGATCCGCTTGAAGACAGATGTTTGATCGCCTTCGTGAGGTCTAGTGATGGAGTCTGTTTGGCCACAATGATTTGTGTATGCACCTGCAATGACACCGAAAATAGGGTCATTGTCCGCCTGAGCATCCTCCAGTCTCTTGAGAATGACAGACCCCACGGCGTCAGCGCGGCAATAACCGCTAGCTTCATCATCAAAAGCATTACAATTTCCTATGAAAAATGGGTGGTTAGGCTAGGTTCATTAATCTTCATAATGGAGAGTTGAAATACCTGTAGTTGTCAGAAAATGGCCTCGATCAAGGCCGGCAAAGTTGTCAGGGTTCGTCAGGACGTTGGTTCCGCCTGCAATGGCGGTGTCGCACTCTCCCCTCCACAGATTACTACAGGCAATTTGAATTGCTGCAAAACTAGATGAACAGGCAGTGTCTATGCTTAAACTGGGGCCAGAGAACCTGAAAAAATAGCTGTAAACTAGGATTAGCAAATTTTTGATCCGTATTGAATGTAACGTCATACCTAATCCTCCCTGGAACAAATGCACGGTTACCGCCGGGGATAAAATAGGTATCTACATTTTGGCCACTGTTTACTTCTCTCCAGTCGTCACTAGTGACACCATAGAAGACGCCGATGCGGTCCTGTTGCGTCGATGGCGTTCTATTGGGCACCATTCCTGCCATTTCAAGTGCCTCATAGGTAGTTGTGATGGCTAATCTCTGAGCTGGATCCGTGTTCTCGGCTTCTCGGGGAGATATGTTAAAAAAGCGAGCATCGAATAGCCCGGGTTCCTTGATGAAGCAACCATATTTGACGCGACTGGTGTTTTTGGTCTTTCCAGTGGGGTCATAATGTGCTTCCCAGTCAAAACGATCCTCAGGGACAAGGCGATGGACATCCTTCCCGGCGCGTAGCAATTCCCAAAATTCCTCATTTGACGCTGAGTCTGGAAAACGACCTGAATACCCGACTATGGCAATCTTGGATTGGTCCAAACGTCCACTGTGTCTCCGAGGTTGCGGTATCGATCCCGTTTTCGTAGATAAGTCATTAACAGTGACGAGCAATTTGGTGCCCCTTGAGATCGCCGAAGAGAGGAGAGAGGAAGCATTAGATGATAGAGCGAGAATTGAGCACTCTTGGAAATCTCCGTATCCGAGGAGTTCGGCGCTTGATTCGAGGATACTTTTCCATTGCACTGGTTCACGTAATGTGTCCGTTACAATTTTATGTAATAGAGTCTTGAAGTTTTCAGCAAGAATGGGCCTTCCAGATGCCGCAGACCAAATAGGAATTCGTGGTTTGTATGAACCAAGTAATTCGTCATCGAACCTGAAGATGACTTCATCAATGTCGCGCGACTGGAAAAGATGAGGCGCATGGTATGGTAGTTCGACAGGTATGTGATAAAATTTCAGCGAATTTCCTGCAAAGAACTCCTTCAAGATGCTAGGAGGGCCGCTGATAGTTACATTAGATGGTGTTATGGCGCTCAAATAGGGGTTGGAGCTGTTGGGGAGACCCTTGATAAATTTTTCTGTTAGCCCCTATTAATCCGTCGTGGTTGAGTATCACTCCGCCATCACCCACCTTTTCCAAAATAAATTGCTTAATCAATTCAGACGCTTCGTCCTCTTGGATATTTACCACCGCAGACCAAGACTGATGATGTATGTCACGATTCGGCTCTTCTATGTCATTGCGAACCGCCAAAGTGCAGAGAGCGGTTCGAAAGGCCGTCAGAACAGCTTCAACTCCTGCCGGGATCAGCTCGGCCAAGGTCTGGGACGTGCTGACTGCTGCGGCGGCAAATCCACCTGCACAGAGCCCCAAACAGTAGCTGTCACTGGCACTGGGGTACGGCCGTGACCCTTCCCCAAAATATCTATGTAGGCTACGTCAGTATTTTACCTATGGAAGGGAGGATTGGCAAGTTACCTAATGAATTGGCCAATTTCACAGACTGGCAGAAGAGTAAACCTCAAAACGGGGATCCCCTCTGTTTCCGCCAGCTTGGATACAAGATCGACAATTGTGGTAAACCGGGGGAAAAGATCCTGTTGGCTGCTAGGAAGATGTCCGAACTCCCGCCGAAGAGCATAGCTGACTTGATCAAAAAACGAACGGAGACTCTCATTCCCCCTGACGTGAACCAGCTGGCGAAGCGTATCTTCAAAACGGATGGCTAAGTCGCCAAAAAGGAGAACCTGGCAAGAAGCCATAATTTCCGTTCGTGGCTGCATTTTCTGGGAAGTTGGGATACCGATTCTTTCGCTGGCACGTCTCCAATTGCACGGGGTTGGGCGCATTATTATAAAGGACGCCGGGAAATCATGGCCATAACAAAATCCTCCATCGTTTTCACTTCACAGGGTTCCAATCTTAGTAGATATCTCCCCATTGGGGCCCAGTTCTGGCCAAGGTCTCGCATCGTTCTTTCCAATAAACTTAAGCCATAATTGGCAACTACTAAATATTAGCTGAAGCTGAACATGTGCAGGTGCCACCAACTGCATATTCGGAGCATTGTTTGCACCAAGTTCGGACACCGTTTCGCATACCGCTCGCCCGTCCCGCCAGTCCTCTCGTGGATATTGGATGAATCTGCTTGGCTGTGTCACAATCCACCACTCTCCCGGGATCCGAGTTAACTCGTGGCGTCTGCAGAATGAGGCTACAACGGCATGGTCACACAGTTCATCGCATTTCCATGTCCAAGCCGCCCGGAAAAGCCGAGAGCAAGAATTAGAGCTGCTGTGGGCATTGTTATACAATACAATATATTATAACATAATGCACGCATTCTCTTTGGTACGGGATGTACTGCTGTCAACCAATGGGAGGCTCCTCGACGTGAGACCCCTTAGTGCAAGCCATTTCAAGTCATTGCTTTTGTATCATAAGAAGGCCTTTTAAGCATAGACACAGTATCAAACACACGAAAAGAAAAAAAACTATGTCCAGTATGCACTGTTGCTAGATTATAACATGGCGCATAAGACAAGCACAACAAGGCTCATGTGTTCATGGAAGATGGAGAACGTTAAGACGTCAAACGGACAAATTATTACTCCGCCCCGTTGAATATTGAGGGTTTTGAGAACGTGACACTGCTTCCTTCCACCCTAACTTCTATGCGTTGTAAGCTGTACATTTAGGTCTCACTATCAACAACCCCACTACCTTCCTGCCTGTCACCCCTGCATGTATGGGATTCCAGTGCTCGGGCCATGACGGATGTCGCGGCAGTGAGGAAAGACAACGTCTTGAAATTTGTGTCAACTAAAAATTTTAATTTATCAATCACTATCTGTTCTGAATGACCGAATTATCACCCGCCGGGAAGATTTCTCCGAAGTCACATTTCACCGCTGCAAATGACTCAAATGAAGGCGCGATCGTTGACTTTGATGGCGCTGCTGATCCAGCGAACCCGGTGAACTGGTCGTTTTCAAGAAAAGTGGTTACGAGTGGTCTTTACAGTCTGACAAGCCTCGGATCTGTCTGGGCAAGCACAGCGTTAGAAAGCTTGTGGATCCAAACTTAATTTCACGTTACTAATATTTCTCTCATAGATACGCCCCTGCCAATAGCAAGATCGCCGATGAGTTTCATGTGTCACCAGAAGTCGCTATAATCGGGACAAGCCTTTTACTCTTGGGGTCAGTACAGGTCTGGTATCAACGTGGCCACTGCTGATTTACCAAATAGCTGGGGATTTGGTCCGTTACTCTGGGCGCCACTGTCAGAAGTTTACGGCCGAAAATGGCCTGTCTTGATCCCATTCTTTATATCCGTGGTGATGTCATTTGGCACGGCGGCGGCAAAAGACATCCAAACGATTCTGATTACCCGGTTCTTCACTGGATTCTTTGGGGCTGCTCCGATCACCTGCACAGGAGGAGTATATGTTGACATCTGGGATGCATCCCAACGGGGAAATGCTATCGTTGGGTACACGCTTGCCGTATGTGGCGGTCCAGTATGTTTCACCCCCCCAATCGCCAGATTATCATTGACAGACTTGAAAGGCCCTTGGACCCGTCATTGGGGGGGCGATTATCTACAGCGGCACAAATTGGAGATGGACCGAGTATGTATGTAATACTATTATACAGAATATTGTGCGAAGAATTTCATTAACATAAGCAACAGACTACCGGCATATTACAAGCCTTGATATTTATTCCGGGCGTGGTATTCATTGAAGAATCCTATGTGCCGATATTGCTCGTTAAAAAGGCCCGAAAGCTGCGGCAGAACACGGGGAATTGGGCCTTGCATGCTAAGTGGGAAGAAACCAATGTTTCTATCAAGGCACTCGCCATAAAGTTTGGTGTGCGACCACTACAGATGCTACTGACGCCAATTTGCCTCTCAGTTACTATTTACTCCTCTTTTATCTACGGAACGTTCTACGCGAGTCTCGCTTCCTTCCCCATCATCTTCCAAGAGGCACGAGGTTGGAATGAGCTTGTGGGATCGCTTCCTTTCCTTGGCGTGCTTATAGGAATCATCATGGGCGCAGCAGTCAGCGCTATGAATCAAAGACACTATAACATCGCGTACGAAGCTAACGACTTTAAGCCAGTACCTGAGGCTCGATTGCCACCAATGATGATAGCGTCAGTCGTCCTATCCGGCGGACTTTTCATCATAGGATGGACTGCTTCCCCAGAGCTCCCATGGATCGCACCCGTTATAGGAGTCACCATGATGGGCTTCGGATATTACACAATTTTCACCAGCGCCTTAAATTACCTCGTCGACACTTTCCAGCGGTGGGGAGCCAGTGCCGTAGCCGCAAATACATTCATGCGAAGCGTGCTCGCTGCTGCATTTCCGCTCGTTGTCCCGCCAATGTTCCGAAGTCTTGGGAATGATTGGGCATTCAGTGTGCTCGCCATCGTCTCAGTGTTGAATATCCCGATCCCGTTCATCTTCTGGTTTTATGGGCCTCGGATCAGGGCGATGGGAAAGTATAGCTCTAATATGGGGTAGATTCATACTTAATATCGCATATACACTAAATTAACCCAACCAAGTTGTTCTTTAGGTTCCCATGTTGAAATCCGAGTTCTAAATTCATCCATTTTTTGGTCGATGAAGCCGTCAATATCCATTATCTCCTCCTCATCCTAGCTGAAAGAGGCAGAGATGGAAGATACTTTGTCAGGTCCAAAGATCAAGCGTCGTGAGAACTACGCCACATTTATGCGTGCTCTTATTGTGTGCATTTGCATTGATGAACGCCGCAGATAAAGATACCCGTGGCTGGGGCATAAAATATATTTTGTCTACCCCATCATATGTGTAGTTGATTGTACAGAAGCATGCAGCTCAACGGATTTACCTATCCTTGCCTATTGAGCCATATACCATATAGCAACTGCGCCTAACCAAGAACCACCTTAAAATTACCCATCACATCCTATTCGCGCCATTATCGTACTGTACAACCATCAATCACCTAACCCCTCTTTCTCTTCTTGCCCGGCGCATCCTGGTCCACATCATCTACACTCTCGCTCTCCCTCGCCCTCCTATCAAGCCCCTCCTTTTCCTCACTCTTGCGCTGCTCCGCACTCCTCAGCTCCCCAACAATCTTCTCCACGTCCGCAAACATCACCTTCGTATCCCGAACCACCCCATCCTCATCAAGTGCATACCCCCCATTCTCTTCAACCGTCTCGACGCTTCCCTGTTTCGCCGAAAATGAACGGCCGAAACCGTGATCAGGATCAGGGTTGAACATAATCGCATTAGCGAACATGAGCATGAGCTCCTTCTCCAGCTGTGCATTATTCACGATACCCTTCGGCGGCACGAGCTCTTCGCTGATAGGGAGCTGCAGACTCGCTTGCCCCTTATCACTCTCTTCATCCATACTAGCCACTACAGCGAGCCCCGCACGTGAGCCCGCTGTGATCGCAGAGCGGATCGATTTCAAGTCCTGCGGCCGTAGAATCACGTCTTTGTAACCCGGCGCGTCGCGCTCTTTGATGGGATTGGCGAAAGTGCTCGCGCAGCGGTGAGCACCGATGCGCTCGAGCGCTGACGCCGAGATCCTGGAGAAGTTGCGTGTCCAGAGGACGTGCGTTGGAGGCTTTGACGGTGCGCGTGTCGGGCTGCGTTTGCGCTTGCGAAGAGGTGAGGATGTGGGGATGGGGGTCTCGTCGGTAGTTGCTCCTGCAGTGTCTTCGGCGGAGGTAGGGAGTGCAAGATCTTGGAGAGGGCGGAGGCCAGGCGTTTCTTTCTTCACCTTGGCATCTGCCAACTGCGATGGCTGTGCTGGCCCTGGCGCAGGTGAGGCAGTGCTGCCAGCTCTGATGCGGGGTGGTCGGCCACGAGGCTTCTTTGCCTTTTCTTTGGGCAAGGTAGAAGTCTTGGGTAATGGGCTGAGTGGCTCGAAAGCCGGTGCATTGGGGGAAATAGACGCTTTGGGAGTTCCGGGAGTCGCCACTGGCGTCCATCTGGTGGCCCTTCCAGTGCTGAGAACCGGCCTTGTGATCGGTGTGTTTGGTTGAGTATCCCGAAGCAGAGGCTTGGGAGCGGGGGTTGATTTGAAAGCCGGTGCCTGTCCGCCGCTTGGATTGTATGGCGAGTTGTACTGCCTTTGCTCCGGCTGTGTGATTTCTGGCCTAACTGGGAATGGCCGTTGCCCCGGCTGTGGAGGGACAGGCGCAGGGTAATAATTTGCAGGTGGAAGCTGTTGGTATTGGTTCCACTGTGCAGGCAGTTGCCCTTGCTGATGCTGCCCGTTGCCTCTAAATGGCTGCTGTGGAGGAGGCTGAGCATAATGGGCTGGAGAATATTGGGACACTTGAAGGCCAGAACCTGGGGGGTATGGTCCAATTTGTTGGTTAGGGGTAGGAGGGTATTGAGTTATTTGTTGCCCCGGGCCTTGCTGTGGTGGCCGGTATTGCTGTTCAGCCACTTCTGCCAGCTGATCTAAATGCTTTACAGGAGAGCCAGGGCCTTGCTGGCTTGAAGGCGGTAAGACTATTGGTTGTGCTGCGTGAGGGGAAGAAGGAACTGGGCCGCGAGCGGGTGGTAGAGGACCAGAGAAGGAGCCTCGCTGGGGGTACACAGGGGGGTATTGCCCCTGTGGATAAGGCGGATAGCCTTGTGGAGTCGGAGCATGAGGAGAGTATGGCTGAGTTGGAGGGGCCTGGTAATTCTCCCACTTCCGGTCAAGAGGGGGTGGTCTTTGACTTGGTTGCAGTGGAGAAGGTCCATGGGGGCGATCGCTGCTAGGCGTCCTGTGATGGCCTATGGGTGGAACAGCTTGGTTTCCATTTCGTACACGAGACACCGAATCCTTTTCAGACGGTCGAGGCGATGCGGACATTTCATGGGTGTTGAGAACATCGCTGATTGCCAAGCCTTCATGTCTCTGCTCCGCCCGTGGAGAAGGCAGCGGAGACGCAGCTGGTGCCGTCTGGAGTTCTGCATCTCGAGACGCAGCCCTCTCAGGTTTTTCAGTGACAATTGGTACACTTGGTGCCCTTCGGGAGTCTTCGCTGGATGTTCGTTGTCCACGACGTTCATCTTTCATGATCCTTTCGTCCCACTCCCCACGCTCAATTTCCTTGAGTTGTTCTTTAAGCACATCGTACTTCTTCTCGTCTTCCCGGATGGCGCGTATCGTTTGATCTCTGTATCTTTCATATAGTCGATCTACCAGCTGCGGAAGCTTCCCACTGTATTCCTTTGCATCTTTGATTGTTGGGAGTGGCGGGGTCTGGATCTTGCGCTTCTTTGACGGGCTCACATCGCCAGGGGTCGCATCTTCGAGTTCGCTCTTCAACTCGTCGCGCAATAGCTGCAGATACAGTTCGCGAAGGGAGTCCGGACTGAGTCGGCCTGGGTCGTACCGGTCGCCATCTCGTACGAGGAGGTTGTTCTTGAGCAGGTCCGAGATTCGCGCGAACGTGTTCGCTTCGGTCCCAAAGACGGCCAAGGATTGAAATAGTAGTAGCGATTCGAGAGGTGTGTAGGCCGTTATATTATTCATTCCACGATAGCCTCCCCGCCAGCCGTCGAGGAGACTGTCGCGTCGTGCGTGAGGGTGAATAGGAGCCACGGCTGACTCTGGCTGTGGTTTCGAAGCAACAGCAGACCGTCGTTGAATGGGACGATCTTTGTGGCTTCGAAATCCTGTGATGAAGTGTGCTTTGGCAGGGTCGAGGGTAGATTGGTCGCCTCTTTTGGTGTTGCAGTTGGAAGGTGCACGAGGAGACAAACTTTAGGATATCTCATCACGTGCAACCCACGACGAACTTGGACAATATATGCGACTGCGGGCCAAATGCGGCCCGGCCATGACAGAATTTGGCTGATATAGGAAGTATACAAGCATTAATCCAAGAGGGTGTCAGGAGTAAACAAACTATACAATAGAGTAATATCAAATAAAATAAAATAAAAATAAAATAAAATAAAATAGAGCTAAAGACGTTTTTGGCATATTAACAAATTGTATTGCCGTAGCAGAATATTGAATATTTTCTATGAATTATTCTCGCGATATTCCCCTCGACTTCGAGCTTCTTCATCAGGAAAAAGAAAGAAAAGCACACACCAAGCAGCACCCATGACTGCCGCGGAGCTGATTAACTAGATTGAGTAGCTAGATAGAGTAACTGGAGTAACAAGAGTAACTATAGAGTAACTAAAGTATTACTGCTCCACTGCTGTTCTGGTCCAAGAGTACTGAATAGCGTTCTCGGGCCGGTACTCGAGTACGAGGAAATGATCGGTGCAAGGTGCATGATCTCACTGAGACCGTAACTCACTCCCGTACAGCGGTGTCTCATCATCAGTATCAATATCAAATCTACAGCTATATACCGTATTGGCACTGGCACCCGACCGATACTACCCTATTTCTTGTCAAATATCCAAACCTCATCTCCTCCGTTCTTGTCCCTGCACATATTCTTGCTGATCTTCATCATTTATCCGCCGAGCTCCAAGATTGCCCTCGCACAAACGCCTAACGCTAGCCCCGCCGCCCCTTTCTTGAGACCTGACCCCGGATTAGTGGCTTCAATCACCGACCGCTTGCTGATACTTTCCCCTTCCACACCTAAATCATCCTGAGCCCCCCTCCCCTCTCTGTAATTCTGCTTTCTCGTCTTGTCAACATTCCATCAAGTCGAATAGCTCCATTATACTATCTTTCGACGAAGTTCAACAAGCAACTTTCCAACCTTTGATCTTGCGACTTTCTCACATACAACCAAAAACTAACAGCCAACTTCCCCTCATCGCCCATCATGTCTGTTACACAGCGCTCAGACGAAGAGTTGGACAAGGAATGGAAGCCCAGCGCGCGCCGACCACAATCCACCATGGCTCGCCATTTCTCCGTCACTCTCGACGATTTGTTCAAGATGGACAACAGCATAGCAGACCTTGATGCTGCAGTTGACCAAAAGTATGCTCTCTTCCCTGGTCTCTTGACCGATACTTTACCGACCAAATATGTACTAACAAAACTCCAAGGAAGCGACTTGTCTCAACACATGCATCCGAGCTCAAGGCCCTCGAGGAAGCTCTTCGAGCGACCGAAGAGCGCCTCAAGGCTTCCTCCACCAACCCCGACCGTGCCCCAAGTCCTCGCTCCCGCAAGACTATCAACGGCGATACCTTCAACAACCCTCAAGACGACAGGGCTTTGAATGCCCCCAACTCGGCCGAGAGGCCAAAGACCGCCAGTCGCCCTGGCACTGCCAGAAAGCCCGTGCAATCCCCTACAACCCTACCACCGATGCCTGGAGCACGGCCACCCACCCCCAGCGCGAGCGAGAGCGAGAGCGACGAAGGAAAGGAATAAACCACAATCAGCACCAATCAACACATTATCATCGGCCCAACGGCGGCTGCGATACAATGGAGGAGCAACTATATAATATAATCGAATGTCGAAATCTACACTTACATATACCCACGATCGAGCGAGCACGGGGCAAGTTAGGGCAAAGCTGGAGTTTGGAATCGGAGAGTCATCATCACTTCTGGCAGGCCGACGGGATAGCTTGGATACTTCTTTAAACACTGTTTTAATATGCATATATAATGGGCTTTTTGGGTCCCTGGATTCGAGACAAACACACTCTTTGGAAATTTCATAATCTGTACATACATGCCATAGCGTTGTCCGCTAGTCCCTTATGTTCATTTTTTTATAGATCAAGCTTAGAATGCATCGCGTGGCGTTGTTTGATCACAGCCTTCATTTGGGAATACGTGTACACTCGCCCGCTCTACACCTCTAACATAACATTAACAGCTCCACCCCAGGACTCCCACCCCCCTTCTAGCAACGTAAGATACATCCCAACATCAACACGCGCTCTCCTATCCCCTCCCCTCTACTCCCCCTTAATCAGCGCCGTAAGCCTCTGGTGGCTCCCCACGCCCTCAATCCAACAACTCGCAATCCACTTCCACCACAGCCCGCTGCCCGCGCCCACCCCCGCGCCCGCCAGACGGTAGGCCATAATCGCCGTCTCGACGCCGTGGATCGCGAGGACGGGGACAAAGAGCTTCTCCTGCAGCCACAAGTAGTGCGTGGCGCCGCCGGGCCAAAATTTCTGGAGTACCTCGTAGGGCACGGAGCCGGGCACGATCAGGCCCTTGGCGGCGTAGGAGATGAAGTAGAAGAGGACGAGGCCGCCGACGAGGCGGTGCGAGAAGGTCTTTGGGGTGGTGTAGGTTGTTACTTTGCCGGTTGGGGCGAGCTTGGAGGGGGCTGCCATTTTTTCGGTGTGTTGGTGGGGTGTATGGGGTGACAATTGCGTTGGTTCTCGGTGTAGATGTAGTTTGGTTTCTTCGGGGTTGATAGTGTATCTTTCGTTTACTGATATTGTCAATGCTTGCTGAGGAGGGTGTTGGGACCTTGAGGTTTATAGGATCCACTTCCAATTCACAAAACCAATGTGGTTCTTGCTTCCAAAGAACCTTATCCGAACACCCACGCACGGGCAACGGGCAACGGGCCTTAATTACAGCAAACGTGGGGAACCTCGGCTTGTGATATTTCCGGGTAAGTAGAGCTTCAACCCCTATCGCTGGATAATGGAATAAGTCAGGTCTTCGTAAATCGTTAAGTGCACTCAATACTAGCCACACAAATAATGATTGGTAGTTATTTAGACAGATTCAATTGTAACTGCATCCAAACAACTTTTACGTTATACTACCTCTTGCTTGCTTTATCTATGATCTATTCTTCAACATTCTCAAAGTGGAAAGTTGGGACCCCAGGAACAGCCCCGGCAGCGGGCTGTGGGAGGGAGGCAACCTCCCCGCCACCAAGCACGACACCAGTAGCCCCACCCTCAGCAACCTCGACAATATCAACGATCTTCAATCCTGCTGCCTTCTTCAATCCTGGAACCATCTGCAACAGAGTCTTTGATTCGTCGAATGCCAGCTTTCTGTCAAACACTGTCTCTGGCTTCTCCCCTCCAGTGAGGCGCTTCTTCAGGCCCTGCACAAAAGGCATCGCCTTCTTCATCTCTCCCATCTTCGAGATCCTGGGGGTGAGCTCTTTGTCATTGAAGGCCTTGGTGGCCGGGTCGAAGACCTCGCGGACGAGATCAATGTACTTCTCCTGCCAAGAGGGGAAGTTCTTAGCCGCGAAGATGGTAAGCTTCTTTGGTAATTTGGGATCAAAGCTGATATCCTTGCCCTTTGCCTTCTTCTTCTGCTGAGCGGCTTCCGCGGATGTGATGTTGGATGCCGTGGTACGAACGTACTCGCGCATTGCTGACAAACTGGCATCTGGCGCAGGGATCTCTGGGAAAAGAGCTTGTTGGACAGACTCGGGCTTGTTGAGAACCTCAAGCCAGATGTACTCGGACCAATGAGGCGCGATGACAGTCAGGAGAAGTGCCTGGAGTTCAATGTACTTGAAAACAAGATCCTTGTGCATCTTGATGCCAGCAGCCGTAGATGCCTCTCTGTAGAAGTCACGAGCGCCGATGAAATCGTAGAGACCAGACTTGAGAGCCAGCTTGTAATTGGTGTCATCGAAGTGTGCTTTAGCTTCGCGGGCAATGGCGTTCATCTCATTGTCGAACAGACGGTCAAGGAAGTCGTTCTTCTCGCCAGTGCGGAGGCTGTCTTGCTCCTTCACTTGCTCCTCGATCCATTCTCTTAATGTGAACAGGCGAAGGACATTGTTATCGGCAACATCTTCCTCGAAGTTGGCGTCGGCAACTCCATCACCAGCATCAGCAAGAGCGATGCGGCTGGCATCGGCTCCGTATTTCTTAACCATCTCTTCGAGAGTCATGAAATTTCCAGTAGACTTTGACATTTTCTCTCCGTTCAACGTTAGATGGCCGTTGGCACGAACACCCTTTGGCCAATACTCCGGAGGGAAGAGGGCAATGTGGATATAGATGAAGAATGTGAGATGGTTAGGGATCAGGTCCTTTCCAGATACTCGGAGATCCAAAGGATACCAATACTCAAACTCTCTGCGCATCGTCTCCAGACCTTCCAGGGCGATTTTGCTTTGGAGAACATCTTCGCTAACCTCGCGGCGGGCAAAGATATAGTCCCAAACTTCATCAGTCATCTGTTCTGGCTTGACGTCCTTCAGAAGACCTGGAGTCTTGCCGAAAATGTCTCCGTGGAGGAGGTGAGCAACGGTGTAGTAAGCCATGTAAATCGTAGAGTCACTCAAACTCTCGACTAAGAATTGAGGATCCCATGGCAACTTGGACCCAAGGCCGAAGCTACGAGCGCATGCCCATTGGTTGAGCCAGTTGAGAACGCCCTCGAAGCCATTCTTTGTCTCTTGGGAGTAAGTCTCAAGGCCATTCCCGTCAGCATTATCAACATGCTTAAGCGCCACCTTTCTCCAGGAGTCCTCTCCGTAATCCAAGTACCACTGGTCCATTAGTGCAACACAGCAGTCATCTCCAGATCGGCTGACAACACGCTTCTCGGGTTCGGAATAAGCGAAAGCGTCGCCGGAGTCAAAGAGTTGTTGTTTGACCTTCGGCTTCGCGGCCTCGACCTTTTCTCCAGTGAACTGTCCGTAACACATGGTACCTTGGTAATAACCTTCCTTGTATGCCAACTCCTTTGCTTCCTCAAGCTGCTTTGTGTCCTTTGGCGAGGCAATCTTGAGCTTCTTAACCAAGAACGGAGCGGTGAGGTTGCCAAAGCTGGGCGTGTCGATAATAGGCACGATTTCCAACTCAGCCCATTCTTTCTTGATGCCATAGTACTCAGCCTTTTTTGCTAGATCTGTAATTGTGGCAAAATCATCTGGAGAATCCGACGGCACACATGTGACAACCCCAGTACCCTTGGTGGGTAAGACTGAATCCATAGGAAGAATGCGCACACCCTCCTTGTGTACAGAGAGCGGAGCATTGACAAGAGTGCCAACGCAGTCCGCCCCAGTAACTTCCGCAACCTTCTCATAGACGCCATTCTCCGGGAACACACCTTGATACGCCATGTTACGGGCGGCTCTCTCGGTGATGATGTAGTATTCCTTCTCCGACACTTTATAAACGCCGTAGGTAATCTTAGGTCCTACAAAACAGCAATTTTGACCGTACATGGTCTCTGGTCGGAGAGTGGCCGGTACAAAGAAAGCGTCTGCTCCCTGTGGAAGCTTGTCGGCGACCGCCTTCTTCGCTTCCGGTGCCCATTCCAACACCTTCAGCTTGAGGGCTGTATATTCCTGTGGCCCGACGGCCTCGCCTTCACTTCGGTCGTGGTCCATGCAAGGTTGACCATCCTTTGGAGAATAGATTGTATAACGCTTGCCGTACTTGATTTTCTTCAGTTCGCGAAGGCGGTTCATTTGCCATCTGATAAATGAATCGTAGTAAGGGTTGGCATCGGTAGTGACGAATGATCGTCTCCAATCGATTCTGCAGCCGAAGTTTGTAAGGTCTTGCTTGCAGAGAGGGGGGAAGAATTCCAGCCAATGGGCGGGGTCAGCGAATTCATGGATCTGCTCATTTGGGATGCCTTGGGCTCGCATAATCTGGAACTGATATTTCATCTTCACGACCTTTGAAGCGGCCTTTCCCTTCTTGGCTGTGAACTTTGTAACATCCTCACGAGCCGAGGTTGGTGCAGGTGGCCCAGCATCCTTCAACTTGTCGCTGGCAGCATCATCCTCACTATATCCAGAGAAGTCCTTGCCAAACAACTTGATCTCGTTAATAAGCTTGTCTGCGCAGGCTTTAATAGGCATGCCTGTGCAATGGAAACCCATGGGGAACAGAGCCCTCTTGCCCTGCATCCTTGCCCATCCCGCAGTGAATTCAATCTTGCTGACAGAGAAACTATGGCCCGCATGGAGAGTACCGTTCATGTACGGATACGCCATCGTACCGAAAAATTTCGGGTGCTTCTCTCGAAGTTCCTTCGCCGATAGCGCATTGAGGGGTATTTCGGCGATGCTTGGAGCATTTGGCTGGAAAACCGCGTCCTCTTGCCATTTCTTTTGATATTTCTTTTCGACAGCAATAAGAGAATCTCTTTTCTCAGTCTGTAATAGTCAGAATTGGAAATCACTTAATAGCCGGATTTATACATACACCCTTCAATTCCTTCGTTTTTGAGAGATGGAGGTCGTCTAAGGCTTTCGCCGCAGCATCTGAAGCAGCCATATTGGCGATTCAATAGAAGAAGTCCCGGCACTGTTGTCAGGCCCTATCCTACTCTATTTTCGAAGCCTTGCGACAAGTCACAAGCTGAGAAGAGGGGCGTTGGTGTAGTCACTAAATTTGGTGGTGGCGGTGGTGGGATGTTCCCCGCGGCAAAACTTAGGCGGTGAGAGACGGAGCCTTGTGGTCCGTGCAGCCGAAATGCGGCTGGCACTAAGTTTTGGCCTCGCCGACATTGAAGGCCAAATCTGAAATGCCGAGTTGTGTTGACGCGCAATTACGATGTTTCGCTCGCCAATATTGAGGGCCCTGGATAAAGGGCCGGCCTATATCGATACGAATGTCTTTAAGGCAAAACGACTTTGGCCTCCGGATTTTGAGAAGCTCTCAACCAAACATCAATTCCGTCTGGAACGGCGATATCGACGGAGGAGCAAGCTGAAGTGGGCTAGGCCAAGGTGGACAAAGGCTGTGAAAATTGCACAATTAAGCAGCATAGTTTGTAGGTGGCCTTATGTGGCGCTCTGGGAACATCGTCTAATTGATTATGCAGTTGTTGCCGTCTACGGTGTATTATTCGCGGACTTTAAACAAGAAAATGAACCATTCCAAGAGGTCAGTATTTCCAATCCTGCATAATGATAAGAAGCTTACCAGTTACAGCTGCGAGCGAAATTCCGCGAGATGACTGGCTCAATATGGACAACGAACCCGGAAAGAGGACAGCGACGAGAAGGAGCAGGGGCTGGTTCGAATACAAATGTACAATAGTGGAAGATTTGATCTTGTGTAAATATTGCGTGGACATCCAGGAGTTATATTGATCTAGGGCGTTGGCTTTTTGAATTATTTATGGAGCCTGACTCCGGCATGAGATAGTCTCTACTCTAGAGCCCGTGGAGAGATAGTTATACGATATTGTTCGTCGATCCTGGAGACCCTGGGAGCTTTCATGAGACCCAGTGGTTCCTCTCCTTATGTTTCCGCGTCCTCCTTTAGGAGTGAGGACTCCGAATTAAGAGCCCACTCATCGGCCGTCCTCGTCCAGGGGGAACCTCTTTGTGGTATTTCTTGCTCGGGTTTGAGACTTTCACCTGCCTGCCCATGACGAGAACCCCCCTCCCAGGCCTATATTTCTTGTGCCTTCATTTACCGGCCGCCTAGGGATCTTCCCCTGACTCCTCACCCCATCGACAACCTTATCCAGCCCGGTCTCGACCACTACCCCTCCAACGATCATCTCGCTTAATGTTGCATGTAGAGTTTCGAAGTTGAAGATAAGATCTAGTTCGCATACGTTCTCAAACAACCTGTCCAATGCCTCGACATATACCTGGATGAGGTCGATCAGTGCTAAAGGCGACTCGGTCGATGTGGATATAATGATAAAATAGAGTGTCGCATAATGTCGATATGTTACGAGGGATGGCACGTCATTCGATGGTGTTGTAGAAGCCGCATGAGATGGAGTGGACTGAGACGAGAGGAGCGGTGGCAGTGGCAGGAAGTTGCAAGAGCCAGGCGCGCGATTCGAGACCAGCGTAAATATCTCTGAGATCAGCCTCTGTTGTACACTTGTTTCCTGTTTGTATCAGCATCCGAAAGCGTGTTAGGTCGAGGGGTCGCTGCGAACCAGTTGAGTGTAGAACTTTGTCAGCCTCGGCTGGCCAGCGTTGTTGAAGACCAGAACGGCGTTGATCATCTTGACCAAACCGAGTAGCTAAAATATAAGAATGTAGAAAATCGCCTGGTAACAAAGAATCCTTCTTCATATACGAGATCGTGTTCAACTGAGAGATTTGTTGCGTTCAGAGGCTGACAATTGACCCGTCAGGCCCTCGCCGACAAGGCGGAGATATCTACAAAAGTCGCTTGCAGGGGTACCACACGACATTGTGGGGTTGGAGCACCCGAGAGCTTGAGCTCGGCATCGTCACAACTTCACTCTACGGATTCCTTGTTGACGACCATCTCTCTCACAGACACCTATCTAATAATTGTGTCACCGTCTAGACAGCTATATTCTCTATGGCGCGCATAAACATTCTCAGAATATCCAGGTTGGCAAACCGCAATGTTCTCTCAACGTCACAACGATGCCAGGTACCAGCAGCTCGAGCTCTGAGTACAAAGACAATTCTGCCCGCTGTTGGCACCGTCAAATCATACATATCGGGCTCCGTTAGGAATTTCTCGTGCTCGCCAGCTTTTTCGAAAGGCATTTATCCAGAGACGGACAACCCACCAGCAAAGTCCTTGGAACCCGAAGCGAAGGCCAAAGAACCCACTGAACTCACCAATGAGGAGTATCACGAAGCGGCAGATAACTGTATAGATCGTCTTGTGGCCACCTTTGAAGAGCTTCAAGAAGCCAGAGAAGATGTTGATGTTGAGTACAGCGTAAGTTTCTGTCCAACCGCCTTCGCACGTCATTATTCTAATAGCAACTTCAGGCCGGCGTTTTAACTCTTATATTCCCTCCGATTGGCACATACGTTATCAACAAGCAGCCGCCAAACAAGCAGATATGGCTTTCGTCCCCAATATCAGGACCGAAGCGTTACGACTGGGTGGTTTCTGGCGAAGCGCAAAACCAAAAGGAGGGCGGGGGTCAAGGGAAATGGGTTTACATTAGAGATGGGACAACACTAAATGAGATGTTGGAGAAGGAAGTCGGGGTCGATCTTACTGAAATCATCGACTAACTCGAATTGTTCCACTGTATGATCAAGGGATTTATGTGCTGTATTGCAGGACACGGAGTTGACCAACGTTCCACTCAATAAATGATACAAGTGGCTGTTTACAGTGGCTTTGATTCAGGCTCCGTCCATATTACTTATGTGGCAATTGTTGCGTACTCATCACGCCGGCAACTATCTGACATCCAGCTACCTGTGCAGCCTAAAGTTATACGGAGGGACCGGTGCGTGACTGTAGGGATTATAGCAACTGTTATCGAAACGTAGACTCTCAATGACTGACGGTTGAAATACAACGAAAGAGAGAAATCCTATTAGCTGCAGTTGCTAGTATCTATCCTCAACTAGAGTACGTACGGCCGCTCTTCAGAATCCTCAGCGGCAAGAGTAGTCTGTACCATCATCTCCCACACCAAGCACCACCTTCACCAAGCACACCGGAAGGCTATACGCCCCACGCCGTCTTAGTTCCTTTCGGGAGATCTTCTTCATATGGCCTCTTTTCTTTGTGTAGACCTTCAGGACCTAATTTGTTGAGACCCTTTCTGTCGACCTGGCAGCTTGAACTCGGCCCTGGCCTCGTTGTATTTCTGCCATCTCTGCAATCCGTACCCGCTGCGGCATAGGGCATATCGCATTCGAGTTGCTGTTGGGCAACGCTCAATATTGTTTCTGGTATCATTTCTCCTCATTTAAAGTTCAAACTGGCACTGGAGGGGCAGCTTGACCGGGACCGGGTGGGGGTTGAGGAAGATCATCCTAGACATATCTTAGATGGGTAATTTACACATTCATTTCAAGATTCTTACCACTTCAAATATCACCTTGATCATTAGACTGCAACTGGGGCAGACACCGATATCTTCGCCGTCGAGTAAATCCGCAAGGCCGATCTCAAATCTGTCGCCACACGGGCATGGGTAGTGATAGATTTGCAGGGTCCCATCGTAGGTCATATCCTCGATTTCGATTTCGTCGTAAAAGTTTTCTGCCATATTTTAAAGTTTTTTCTAAACTGTTGTGTTGTAAGAAGAGTACAGATCCGCTGTGCCGAGAGAAGTTGGGGCTTTGGTGACTGGTACAAAATCGTTAATCGTCGAAGTCGTTCTAAGAAAATATATTGAAACCTTGCGATTAAGGCAGCAATGCAGGAGCACATGTCATTGACGGGAATCCAACCCATCAACGTTTATCAATACCCCGGATTTCACAATCAGCAGCCGAGGAGCCCGTTTTAGGTATTTTCAACAACGGAACACCTCAACGCATCACTACAGTTGGAAACTTAGTGGTGACTGCTTAGCAAAGAAGAACAGTTAACACTCGCGTACGGCCTTGTTGGAGCAACCAATGGAATAATCCTACAAGGTCTGTTTTGTGCCTGGAAACGACCGCGACTGGGCACGAGCACAACGTCATCCCCACGGTCGAGGGAGCCGCAACTCTCTCTAAGCCCACGGGCACTTAACCATGGCTGCACAATCGAAGATTCTCCCTGAGCGGACAGTCAGGTCTATTATAAGCGAACTCACGACCTTATACCTAAAACACCGCACAGCGATATCACGAACCGTTTATCTGACCCTGTTTATATCGTTAATAAACCGGATACGGGGTGCTATAAACGAACAAAAGGCGGCCTCGTTACGGCAGGGCCAATCGAGGAAGCATGGAGGCACATCTGCAACCGACGATCCGGCGCAAAGGCGGAAGAAGGTGGAGTTGAACAGGGAGTTTTTCAAGAGTCTGTTCAGGCTCTTGAAGATTATCATCCCGGGATGGAAGAGCACCGAAGTGAGGCTGCTCATAAGCCACAGCTTCTTTCTTGTCGTTCGGACGCTGCTCAGTTTATACGTGGCGGATTTGGATGGAAAGCTTGTCAGCAATCTAGTCCGTGGGAAGGGGAAGGATTTCCTGATTGGGATTGTCTGGTGGATGATGGTGGCCGTGCCGGCGACTTTCACTAATTCTATGGTAAGTGGTGGATACGAAGTGAAGGAATACGTACTAACTTGCAGAAAGTTATCATATCACCAATGTAGACTCGCGCTACAATACCGAAGCCGACTCACAAACTATATTCACGACAAATACTTGTCAAATATGACCTTCTACGGAATCTCAGCACTTGACGATCGGATAAAGAATGCCGACCAGTTAATAACCGTTGATGTTACAAAGTTTTCGAATAGCCTGGCGGAGTTGTATTCTAATCTGGCGAAGCCTATATTGGACATGGTAAGGATTTATTGTGTGAAGGCCAGGATATGTGCTAACATGCCTATAGAGTATCTACAACTATTCGCTATCCCGGAGCGTCGGAGGTGAAGGCTTGTTCTTTATGTCTCTGCTTGTCCAGCTATCAGCCAGTGTAATGAGAATGCTCACGCCTCCGTTCGGAAAATACGTCGCAGAAGAAGCGCGGTTGGAGGGGGAGTTCCGCTTCCAGCACTCCCGGTTAATCGATTACTCAGAGGAGGTTGCTCTCTACGCCGGACATGAAGCAGAGAAGGATACTCTGGACAAGGGTTACTTTACACTCATTAAACACGTCAACTACATACTACGGCGACGATTTTACCATGGAATCATGGAGGATTACGTACTTAAATACGTGTGGGGCGCCCTAGGATTAATACTATGCAGTGTCCCTGTGTTTGTCAAAATCCCTGGGGCGCCAGCAGCGTCAAGTATGGGTGACAGGACACAGAATTTTGTCACCAATAGGCGAATGTTGCTATCCTCCTCCGACGCGTTTGGCCGTGTAATGTTCTCGTACAAGGAAGTTATGGAGCTAGCGGGTTATACTTCTAGAGTGGCATCCCTATTGGACGTTATGGATGACATTCAAGCGGGCAAGTTTGAGAAGGAACTCGTCTCCTCTGCTAACACAGATGAGAATGCGGCCATGCTTCGCGGGCGAGGTGAAGTCGTTGAAAGCGAAGACATTGAGTTTATCGACGTGTAAGTTTCAGTCAGACATGTTTCAAAATCCCTTGCTTACGATTACAGGCCAATTATATCGCCCAACGGAGATGTTCTCGTGAAAGCCCTTTCCTTCTCCCTCAAACCCGGCGACCATCTTCTCGTCGTCGGGCCAAATGGGTGTGGCAAATCATCACTATTTCGCATCCTTGGTGGTCTATGGCCCGTCTACGGCGGGACGGTACGCAAACCTCCGTTTTCGGATATATTCTACATTCCCCAGCGTCCTTATCTCAGTCGCGGCTCCCTGCGGCAACAAGTCATATACCCGGACTCGGTTAGGCACATGCGCGCCAAGGGTGTGACGGACGCGCATCTCTTTGATATCCTGAAAGTCCTCGACCTCGAGTCCCTTGTCGCCTCGTACCCCGATGGCTGGGATGCCGAGGCAGAGTGGCGTGAGACCCTTTCAGGCGGGTTACAACAGCGGATCGCAATGGCGCGACTGTACTACCACAAGCCAAAGTACGCCATTCTAGACGAATGCACGTCTAGCGTAACGCTCGAGACGGAGAAGGTGATGTACGAGACGGCGAAGAGCTTGGGGATCACGCTCATGACGGTCAGTCACAGGAGGAGTTTGTGGAAGTACCATACGCGTATACTGCAGTTTGATGGGCACGGAAAATTTGTGTTCACGAAGCTGGACGCCAAGAAGAGGCTTGAGCTAGAAGACGAGAAGGACGAGCTGGACCTGCAGCTTCGGCAGATTCCGGAGATCGAGAGGAGAATCAAGGAGCTGACAGCTTAGTGCAAGGGATAGGTAAGGGGGGAGGGGCGGGCTGGACGAATAGTAGACATGTACCACAGTAGAATAGTTAATTGCATATCAACGTTTGGTTTGAGCTGATCCAGGCTTCGGCATCCGAATCTATGTACCATACGGCGGTCATTCTAGCTGTTGTGCTCCTGGTGATCGGCCTTCGGTCGTCATACCTGTTAGTTCTTTCTGGGTGACATGTGGTGGTGTGAGTGAGTTGGCGGTACAGGATTGCACAGTATCACCCACTGTACTATGTAATTGCTTGTAGCCGATGTGACGGTACCTGCTGGTTTCGGTGTAGCTTCAATTAGCGTTTATACAGCTACAATCAATCTGGGATTTCCTATTGGAGTGCGGGGGAATGGAAGGGGGTGGAGAGGGGGAAAGTAAATGGGGGAAGGAAATGGGGGAAGGAAATGGGGAAAGGAAATGGGGAAAGGAAATGGGGAAAGGAAATGGGGAAAGGAAATGGGGAAAGGAAATGGGGAAAGGAAATGGGGAAAGGAAATGGGGAAAGGAAATGGGGAAAGGAAATGGGGAAAGGAAATGGGGAAAGGAAATGGGGAAAGGAAATGGGGAAAGGAAATGGGGAAAGGAAATGGGGAAAGGAAATGGGGAAAGGAAATGGGGAAAGGAAATGGGGAAAGGAAATGGGGAAAGGAAATGGGGAAAGGAAATGGGGAAAGGAAATGGGGAAAGGAAATGGGGAAAGGAAATGGGGAAAGGAAATGGGGAAAGGAAATGGGGAAAGGAAATGGGGAAAGGAAATGGGGAAAGGAAATGGGGAAAGGAAATGGGGAAAGGAAATGGGGAAAGGAAATGGGGAAAGGAAATGGGGAAAGGAAATGGGGAAAGGAAATGGGGAAAGGAAATGGGGAAAGGAAATGGGGAAAGGAAATGGGGAAAGGAAATGGGGAAAGGAAATGGGGAAAGGAGACGGGGTAAGGCGATGGGGGTAGAGATAGTGGGGGTTTTGGAGATCAACTTTAACTTCGTATTAGAGTCGGAGAGATGTGCTAGATCTGTCCAGGATGTACTCCGCACCCCGCACTCCGCACTCCACACATAACACATCGCACACCGCACTCCGAGCTGCCAACTCCAAATCCCGAGATCTAACAGGTCCAACGATTGTTATTACAGCCAATAAACCTGCTTCTATTCTGTTGAGTTGTTGAGCCGCTCACTTTATCCCCTTCTGGGAAAACTAGTCGCTACCCCGCGGCCTGCCAAGTGGACATCCAACGATGACCTCAAGTCTAGACGGCATGTGAAATGGCATGTGAAACCTGATATCGTTAGGCAGGTCTCCACCAAGTAAGCTTGCGGCCAATATTGATACCCAACTGTTGTTCAATAGCAACTGCGAGTCATGTCACGAATCCCCACTCAGCGCCTTGATTATCAGCGCATGCGCCGTCATGCGGTCCTGTTCCGCCTCCGCAATCCCCAGATATTGAAGCGGGGAGAGGTGGGGAACGCGGGGAATACGGTGAAGACGGGAAGAGATGGGCAGAGAGATGCTCCCACTTTACTCACTCGCACGAACGGAGTCAATGGAAGTGGGGGAGAATGCGGGGAGACACAAGCGACCTGGTGGTAGTACACATCCTCTTCTGAGACAATAAAAGGTCCCCTATCTCCCTTACACCCTTTTCCAAACCTCAGGTCTAGATACCACTTCTCTCTGTTGCGAGACCCCCTTCGCCATATCTCGCTGAACAGAACCCGAAAGACAACCAGCATGACAGACTCCTCCCTCTCCGACAGGGAGAAGCCGTACCAAGATGCGGTCCAAACCGAGCACCTGGAAACTGGTTTGGTCACCAATTCGGTCCCTGTGAAAACTGAAGGGCAATGGGATGGTGTCGATGCCGACTTCTCTGACATCAATGAAGACGCAGTCCGTCGCAAGATGGACTTGCGCTTGATTCCTGTACTTGCGCTACTCTACTTGATGAGCTTCCTGGATAGAGGGTGAGTTCAATTTCGCTTTGAGTGCCGGTCATGGCCAGAGTGTGGGGGTGACTTCACCAAATATCTCTTGGCTGACCAAGTTTTTGCCACAGAAACATTGGTAATGCCAATATTCAGGGGTTGTCGGAGGATCTGCGTTTGACAGATACTCAGTATGCTCTCTGCCTTACAGTATTTTTTTTTACGTATGCTCGTAAGTATATTTCCATTCCTTCTCTCCATATAGTTTTTTCCTTTACAAAAGTGTTTTTTTTTTTTTTACACCGGTCTGTTCATTTGTGAGTTGAAACTAACTCAATTAGTTTTCGAGCTGCCATCGAACCTCCTCTTAAAGAAACTCCGCCCGTCGATATGGCTGCCATCCATCATGGTCGCGTGGGGCACCTGCACCATATGCCTAGGCGTGACGAAAGACTACGGCGGCCTCCTTTCTGTCCGCGTTTTCCTCGGCCTCGCTGAAGCCGGATTGTTTCCCGGAGTTTCGTACTATCTCACAATGTGGTACGCCTCAGAGGAGCTGGCAATCCGACAGGGCCTCTTCTTCTCCGCGGCCTCAATGGCCGGCGCATTCTCTGGGCTTCTGGCTTTTGCCATCGCCAAGATGGACGGTGTAGGTGGCTATGAAGGCTGGCGCTGGATTTTCATTTTGGAGGGCTTGTTAACAGTCGTCGTGGCTGTCGGCGCCTACTTCGTAATGTACGATTTTCCGGACTCGGCGACATTCCTCACACCCCAGGAGCGTGCGTGGGCAACGCATCGGTTGAAGTACCAAGGCAGCAAGAGGTCAGGGAGGATGATTGCAGAGAGCGATAAGTTCGAGTGGCGCTTCGTGAAGGCCGCATTGATGGACTGGCAGGTGTGGCTAGGCACTATGATGTTCATCGGGATTGTCTGCCCCCTCTACAGTATATCTTTGTTCCTTCCCACCATTATCAACCAACTTGGTTACAAGGCCGCCACCGCACAACTGCTCACCATCCCCATCTACATCACGGCCGCCATTTTGTGTATCGCCACCAGCAAACTCTCGGACCTCGCCGCGAAGAGGGGAAATTCCCGCTGGCCATACATCTTCTGGCCCATGATTGCGATTCTGGTCGGCTTTGTCATCGCGATCGCCGCATCAGCATACGGCGGCGTCCCTGGCGTCGTCTACGCCGGCGTCTTTATCGCAACATGTGGCATTTACCCGGCCGTGCCCGGAAATATTACATGGATTGCTAACAACTTGGCGGGCTCATACAAGCGCGCCGCTGGAATGGGCTTCCAAATCGGAATCGGTAACCTCTCTGGCGCGATGGCGTCCAACTTCTATCGTAAGAGGGATAAGCCGGAGTTCATCTTGGGGCACGCGCTGAATATCGGAATTGTATCCCTGGGTATTTTGGCGGTGCTGACACTGAGGTGGAACTACGCCAGGATCAATGCGCAGAGGGAGAGGGATGGGAGCGATGGGGAAGAGATTGACGATGAGGAGATTGCGAAGATGGGCGACAGGGCGCCTACTTTTAGATATACACTTTAGAAGAGTATATAGAATAGATTTTCCAAAATTAAATAACAATTTGATCTAACAATTATCCCCATATCTTGATGCAGCAACGGAGGGTCCAAGGTGACAGTTGTGTAAGAGGTACGTAGATACATGTAAGGCAACGAACAATTGACCTGTACGCTGTGCATCATTCTATGATTTTACACAATATTGGATTGAAAATACTTAACAATACCTGAATAAAGTAGGATTCAATTCCCGTGCATACTACTTAACAGGGAGGGGGTACCCAACAGAATAAATACATGGAGTTCACGGACCTTCCAAGTGCCGCATCTGACACCAAGTGCCAAGTACTAAACTTAGTATCCGTCCGAGCTAGGTTTGGGGTTGAACCGCAAGAGTTTGCAGCAATGCAGGTGGGATCTAAGCAATACAAAGTAGGTCTGTTTCTGAGTTGATGTGAGTTGGGTTGAAAATTGCATTTTTTTACTGGGACATACGCTAAGCCATACATGCATAGGATCCTGGTCTGGACGATCGAGACGGGTGTGTATATGGAGCCTCGAAATGACGTCCGAGTAACTACTAGATTAAGGAGTCAAATTGATGCCGCCTGTACTGACTTGGGATAGCTCGAGCGAGTACCTGTCTTTAACAGGCGAGGCTAACGAGTATGTCTTTGAAAATGGCCGCCGCTATCATGAATATAAGCGCGGTCGTAAGTTTTCCCACATGAGATGTTGTGGAGTCATACTGAGTGTCTCGCAGGATATATGCTTCCAAATGATGAAGTACAGAATTTTCCCTTTGGTTGTGCTATGTCCCTAACTTGCTCCCTAGAATGAGATGGATCGAGAAGATATGAAGCATCACATTTCCATGCTTATCACCAAAGGCCGCCTACACCTTGCGCCAATTGGGCCAAACCCCAAGGTTATTCTGGATATTGGCACAGGAACAGGTAAGTCTCTATTCTAAGATAAAGGAAGTAGCTAATTGATTGCTCCCAGGAATATGGGCTATAGACACAGGTTAGGGATATACTTCAAGCCTGTAACGCAGCTAACATCCCGTCTAGCTGACCTATATCCCAATGCTAAGGTTGGCTTACTTACAACAACTATTTCGAACCTTTGACTGATTGATCGCAGGTTATAGCAACAGACTTGAGGTCCGTGATATTCAAACTGATATGCATTATTACTAACCTTACCAAGTCCTATACAACCTGGATGGCATGCCCTGTATCTCCTTCCTCTCGGCCTGCCCACCTAACCGTCGCAGGGTTCCACCGAATCTCAGTTTCGAAATCGATGATGCAGAAGAAGACTGGCTCTTCGATCCCCAGTCTATAGATTTCGTTCACGCCCGATATCTATTCCATGGTATCCGTGACTGGAATCGTCTTCTCGAGCAAGCTAAAAGGTCCCGCCACTCACTTTCACTTATCTACACCCATTCTAACACCCCACAGAGCCCTCAAACCAGGCGGCTACCTCGAGCTCGTCGAAATGCACGTCATACCCACGTCTCCCGACAACACTCTCCCCCCCAACTCTCAAATCATGGAATTCTACACGACCCTCGCCGACGCAAATGAAGAAGTCGGACTCGACCTCGCCGTCGCACAGAAGTACGGATCAATGATGGTCAATGCCGGTTTCGAGGACGTCGTAGAAGAAGTTTTCGATCTTCCCATTGGTGACTGGATGTCGGACCGCCGCATGAAGGAGATTGGTGCATTTCAACGCATTCAGATGGTGGAGGGGCTGCATGGGATTGCGTTTGGGGCGCTAACGGGAGCGGGGTGGACGCCGACGAGGGTGCAAGTTTTTTTGGCGGGGGTGAGGAAGGAGATGAGGGATCGTGGGGTACACTCTATGTATTCGGTGTGAGTTTTCCCCCTTGTGAAGCGAACTAGTGACGAGTATTGATGACGATGAAGGCATTTTGTGTATGGACGTGTACCAGAATCGGCCAAGTAACACGGCTTTTGGCGTTTGACCCTTTGAGGTGTCTTAACTCGAGAGTTGGTGCTTGAAAACTATGAGTGAAGAAAACATGAAGGATAATGCAACGCATCGCACTGTTGAGTATGTGGGTTTTGGGGATTGTATGTAGCCTTTTACGGTTGGGGGGTTTATAGACTTAAGTGCTTGACATTTGCAATACCAACATATAAGCCAGCTCACTGTCCGCCTTGTCCTGAACATAAAGGCACCAGCCACACTTGGCTACATTGATGTAATAATTATTATTTATACATTGCCGAATCTACATTACAGACTAGATATACTACATTAGCTATCCGGCCCCATCCTCTGCCCCTAATCCCCTCCCCA
>JPJV01002521.1:0-43219 GCA_000750745.1 Pseudogymnoascus sp. VKM F-4281 (FW-2241)
CCCTTCAAACCTCTCTCTCTCCCTCCCTCTCCCTCTGTCTAGACAGACCCTCTCCCTCTCTCTCCCTCTCTCTCCCTCTCTCTCCCGCCATCTCCGTCTCTCCTCCTCTGTCTGGACCGACCAGCCACCCGACTCCAACCATCTGACCATCCGACTCTCTAATCATGGCAGATCATGGTGGTAACTTCAACAGCTCTGACATTGAGCTTGAAGAAATTGAAGACCCCTTTGCAAAGCTTGGGGCTAAATCGATTGATTTTATCATCGAAAGTGCCTTTGCCGACCGCATCGCATCCAAGAGGAGTAGCAAGCTACTCAAATACACCAAGGGTGCTCCTGGAACTGTGCATACCAATGCGACATGGATGAATCGATTCGTGGCATTCCAGATTAACACGCTGAAAGTCGAGTTAGTAGACCCTGTCAGTCACCCTCAACTTGTCTGTACTAATCGACGGTGCCTATTCTAGCCCTACAATACCACCTACTGGACGCCACCTCGAGCGTTTCTTCTCTATCGTCCCATCCAAGGTTCAGACATACTCTTCACATGGCGTACCCAGTTTCTCCTGGATTAAACACGGCGTGTCATCATTAATGGGAGGGCTGATCTTCAAGCACGAAACGTTTAAACTGAGCTCTCATGAACGCATGAGGCTTTCAACGACCATTGACAAGCTTCTTAAAGATGGCGATGTTACACCCGAACCAACACGAGTTGCACAGTGGGTTACAGCAGCTCTTGTCATCCGTCTGGGCGACTCATATTTGTTAGACGCCCTCAACAATGGTACAAAGTCATGGAGTATCACGTTGTCTCGCCTTCTATCCATGGTGCTTATGGCTGCCTGTGCTAGCAGAACAGGGGAGATTGGTCGATCTTCAAAATACGTCAACATGGAGTGCCTCTGCTTCAAGGACGTGGATATTCGCTTCGACGAGCATGGAGATATTATTGCGCACATTGTCCTTCGGTTTCAGAAGAAGGAAAGGTAACCTCTCAAAATCGACGCTGCCCATTTACACACGTATGCTGATATGTCAATCTTACAGGCACAAGCAGACCATGGACAGGCGGACTGTTGAAGTTAGGAACCTAAAGGATCCCAAGCACAACCCTGTCTGCCCGATCAAGTTACTCCTCATCTATGGCGTTCGACGTCAGGCGATGTTGTATGGAGGTGACATGGATTCGGTCCTAGAGCAAGGCAGATCTCGTGGCACCATTGTCTGGAAACCAGAGCTCCTCGAGCTGCCAGTCATATGTGCGATTGATGGCCCTGGAAAGGGTCTACTATATGATAAACCAGCAGCGGCCTATCAGATTCTTCAGACAGTTAAGAAGGCCGGCCTCTATGCTGGAATAATTACTCCTATTGTCGCTCATGATATTAGAAGGGGCTCTGCAAAGGACTTTATAACACTACCAGGCGCCGCAAAGGGTGTTGCTACAGCCAAGACTGCTGTGCAAATTGGGCATTCGGCTATGTCAAGCACTAAGGGACTTACGCAAAGGTACGCTGGCGACTTGGACGAAGATCATTGGGGTCCTCGACTTGCTGCAAGTAAGACTTACCTCTTTGGACCTCAACTTGCAGACCGGCCTATAAAGATAGCAAGGCTCCGAACAGACGATGTTGTGTCCGAGTGTGAGAAACTCGGTGTTGATCCCAACGACGTCAACGCTAGGGCTACAATAAGAAGACAGATGAAGCACGAGCGTTTACTTGGCGCCAAAGAGGCCCTCGATCCACTACCTTTGAACAGTCGTGTTCCCTTGTCAAAAAAGCCTCCAAATATCCTCCCCCTTGGAAATTCAAAGCGGCCAAGACCAAGTCACCCAGACACGGCAACAATTGACCCTAGGCTGCTCGGAGATGCCCTACCACACATCCAAACAGGCGGCCCCTATTTAGACAGCGTCCAAATGCACCAGGGTGACGACCAAGATGACGGTCATGGAGACGAAGGCGATAATGCAGCTGAAGGACTTAGAGACATTCTAGGCGGCTCTCATTCTACAACTATGACGAACAACTTCCTCGATCGCCTCCACGTACCTACGGACTTTGATTCAGACGTCTCCAAGATTCATGGTCCTGCAATCGACTTCATGAGATATTTCTCTACACTCGACGTTGCTATGGTTGCAGTTCTTGAAGAGGGACAGACAAGGTTCGAACACGCCTGCAAGAATGCCACTTACGGATGTCTATATAAGAATCGATATGCAAAGGAGATAGCGACTCATGAACCGAAGTGCAAATACAATGCCGGGTATCAGCTAGACGAGAGACCATATATATGTACACGATGCCAGAGTACTTTTAAGCACAAGGATGACCTAACCGCACATGTCAAGAGAATACACAACTGGGAACCAAAGGAATGCCCGAAATGCCCAGAGGGAGGCCCGACATATGCTCTAAAGTCAGAGCTGAGGAAGCACCATGAGTCTGTCCATGCCCCAGGCTCTCGATTTGTCCCCCAAAGATGCAACTTTGAAGGATGCACGAGTCAGCACATTTTTCAGACAGAGAGGACGTTCAAGAAACATCTCGACGGCATCCATCATCTTGTTGGCAAGGAACTTGCTATTCACATAGAAAGAGCTAGAGCCCCAGAGTGACCTGGTGGTAGGTGGACGCAGATGGGTAAAGCTGTGTATCGAATATTGCTTCCAACCTCGCTGAACTGTTTTTGGCCACAAATAGACAGCGTCTATTTATGCACAGCGATTACACAAAGACACACGGTGTATGCTAGAACTTTTTATTGCGGCTACTGTTGCTGATTATACTCGAAGGAAGGTGATAGAGGTTGCATGGTTACGTAGGAAGTAGCATTATGGCTGAGGAGTAGAAGAAGGATTATTATTTAAATATGTTTTCAATTATACCATAAGAATTCGAGCAGTAGTGAATTTATGAAGAAACCCCTACTTACTATCCGGGGCCGTAGACCACGAGGATTTCGCCGGCAATAAGGGCACCATCGAGGCGGGCGACCTGCAATTCATGACCGCCGGTCGCGGCATCATGCACGCCGAGATGCCGCGCGAGCTCGAGGACGGCGACCCAGTCGTCGGCATGCAGCTATGGGTCGACCTTCCCGAGAAGCTGAAGATGTGCGAGCCGCGGTACCGTGATCTGCGCGCGAGCGAGATCCCACAGGTCAAGATAGATGATGGGAAAGTCAACATTAAAGTTATCTCCGGCCAGAGCCATGGCGTGGATTCGGTAAAGGAGCTCGCGTACACGCCGGTTTGGATCTTTGATATTGAGGTCCAGCCCGGTGGAACGATCACGCAATCCCTCCCCGCTGGCTGGAACGCATTTGCCTACACTCTGTCGGGCACGACCAGCTTCGGTAACGGCGCGGATAAGACAGAGATTGGACAGTACCACAATGTTGTCTTTGAGCAGGCCGGAGATACCGTCACAGCAGCTGTAGAGGCAGATGCCAAGGAGCCCGGACACTTCTACCTCGTTGCGGGCCTGCCACTCGATCAGAAGGTCGTGCAGTACGGGCCGTTCGTGTTGAACACCCAGGACCAGGTCTATGAGGCACTCAGGGACTATCAGAACCATGAAAACGGATTTGAGCGCGCGAAGGGCTGGAAGAGTGAGATTGGGAAGAGGATGATGCATTAGGCATCCTATTCTATCCCATCCCCTTAAATGATTGTAACGACCCGCTGTTTTTACAGCTTCGCCGCACTCAGACTAGGCGAAATGGCGTTTGGCTTTGGTGAGCGATCCTGCCAAGCTCTGACATTACTTTTGCGGGGTACAATCATTCAAGGGGAAATAGTATATCATTACGGCGTTTATACATTGGCATGGATGGAGTTAAAACTGGGCACTGTATTTTAGACACTTCAAAATTGAAAATTGACTTCATGATATCATATTTGTACACTCCTGCTCCCATTTCCTTATGTGAAATTTAGGCTCAGTCTTCCTATGCGTGGAGATAAGACTACAGCTCATCTTTGTAGTATACCTCTTCACTCCCCTCCTCCTCATCATCCCCATCCTTTTTCTGCTGCCCTTTGGCATTCCCCTCCCCTTTCTTCACGTTGTCCGTCGTTTTCCCTTTCTCCTCCCGCTTCTTCCACTCCGTCGTCTTATCCTCCGCTTTCTGCCCAAAGAGCAACTCCTCCACATCCTCCCATGCCCATTCCGTAGCAGCAGTTTGCGGGCCACTATCGGTCTCCGGCGCATCTATAACCCCTCTAACCTCCCTCCCATCCACGCCCTGCCCCTCCACAAGCGCAAGCGTCCACGTATTAGAGCCAGCCGCAGCTCTCAGCTTCTCAGCCAGGCCCTCGACGACAGCAGGCGACATCCCCACTTTAGCCAGATCCTCGTCATTCATTATGTGGTACCCATCGTTCTGTCCCTGTCCGTGCGCCAAAATCTCTATCGCCACCTCCCCATCCGACTTCAGGCGAGCATTGACGGAGGCAGCCAGCTTCTCCGAGTTTGGGGTTCCGGGCACCTTCGCTGCTGCATTTCCGCCCTTGCCAGACCCGGGGGTCACTTTCGTGTCGGACTTGGCAATCATGACGGGCTTCTTGTTGCTTAGTATATTCGAGTTCCAGAATGACGGCGGTTTGAGAAGCGGCGGGTCGGAGGCGGGGAAGTACTCCCCGCCACCCACTACTGTGCCCCCGATAATCAGTGGTTTATCTTTCGCATTCTCTTTTGCCAAGCTCTTCAGGATATCAGCGGCATTATCACTTGTTGTTACCGCTTCGCCACTACTGGCAGGCTCTTGAGGTGCGAAATCGGTGGCAGAAGATTCGGTGCCCTCCTCACCCATTATTGGCCTACACAATATCTCATGCGTATCTGCTTGGGCTTGAGGTTGAAAGGCAACGTCGCTGCACAGTCTAGGTGTGTGCACCACCATCAGGTAGGAACACGTCGTTATCTCTTTGATCCAGGCGATCCGGTCATTTCCGGAAGCTCCACAGTGATACTGGATCTCGATCTCGCGAGGGCGCATTGTAAGGTCGCAGAGGGTGCCGCTCTTCATTTTCTGAGACAGGTAACGGTTATCGCCATTGTCCTGCAGAATGCCTTGTATCTCTTCATCCTCGTAGTGGTCGGAATGGTCCTGTGACCCTCTAACCTCGAGGTCACTCCCGCTCTCAGCCTTCTCTTTCTCGTTGGTGCCATCGTCGTAGAACTTCCCATGCGTCTTTGAATCTTGCCCGGGAATCTTCTTTGAGCGCCCGAGTACGAACTGTGGCGTCCTCGGATCACGGACGGGTGGGAATTGTGGACGGCCGGCCTGTGGCGGCGCCGCGTGGAATTGCGTAATGGAGTCATTGTAGCAGAACTTGTAAGACCACCAGCCAGACGTGTAGTAGAGGCATGATTTGTCAAGCGGAGAAAGAAGCTCCCAACCATGAGTATTGGCGCGAGACAATTCTAGGGCGAGCGAAGCTTTATGTAGCGCTTCGCTGGTGAGGTTGCGCTCTTCCCGCGGCGGGCGTGGGATCGAGCAGAGGTGAGGTGTAGAGTGTAAGAGGAGGCGGGTATATTCGAGAGGTATGGCGATGGAATCTGCGCCATTTGATGCTTTTGAAGGCTCTAGGAAGTCCTCTGCTTCGGAAGAGGAGATGGGAGTGGGGGAGAAGACTATGCTGTACTACACGGACTCTTAGTATTTAGACATGCGCAAAAGATTAGAGATGTATCATACTTGAGGAAATGCATCGATGTCATCGTGTATGCTGAAGACAGTTTGACTAGCTGATGCCAGTCCAACTGCAGCAATCAGTGCTGCCAAATCTCGCCGCATCGTGCCATATACTGGCCTTTCGATATGAAGCTTGTTGGATCTTGTGAACTTGATGACCGAGGGCGTCTCTATCAAGGTGGCATCTACAGCGGCTCGGGTAAATATTCTACCGGTCAAGGGCCTCCATTGGGGTCTTCATGGCCCGATATTGAAGTCACGATAAGGATGGCAACGCAATTCGACAGGGTCACATCACATTATCAAATAAAGCATTGAAACAAGTTATGAGTTTTAAGTTCTGCAATCAGAAAAGGTCGAATTCCTAGTTCCCCTACGCCATGATATAGTACACCTTGCTGTTTGCCAAAGCCATTACCGTAAATCTAATCTAGTTGTACTGCATGTATGTCGCCGTAGAGTTGAACTTGAGATTGCCCTTAATGACCTTATCCACAGCGCTTAAGAAGTCCTTCTCCGTCGCAACCTTCCTGCGTGCACGAATAGCGAACATACCAGCTTCTGTGCAGACAGACCTCAACTCGGCACCTGTCGAGTTAGGGCACAGACGAGAGATCAACTCCCAGCGGATATCGCGGTCAACCGACATGCTCTTGGCGTGAATGCGGAGAATGTTGGCACGGCCCTCGAGATCGGGAAGTGAGAACTCGATCTTCCTGTCGATACGACCGGGTCTCATCAAAGCCGGGTCAAGAGTGGAGGGTCTGTTGGTGGCGAACATGACCTTGATATTTCCTCTCGCATCGAAACCGTCCAGTTGTGTGATCAGCTCCAACATAGTCCTCTGGACCTCGTTGTCACCTCCTGCACCGTCATCGAATCTGGCACCTCCAATGGCGTCGATTTCGTCGAAGAAGATGATACATGCCTTCTTGGTACGGGCCATTTCGAATAGCTCTCTGACCATCCTCGCTCCCTCTCCTACATACTTCTGGACCAACTCTGAGCCAATAACACGGATAAATGTCGCATCTGTCCTGTTCGCCACGGCTCTGGCGCAAAGTGTCTTTCCGGTACCAGGGGGACCGTAAAGTAATGCTCCCTTTGGCGGATCAATACCAAGGTTGACGAATCGTTCAGGTGAGAGTAACGGCATCTCCACGACTTCTCTCAGCTTCTCCACCTGCTCCTTGCATCCACCAACATCTCCATAGGTGACATCCGGCTTCTCCTCCACTGTCATCATCGTTACACTCGCATCGATTTTTGGTGGCAAAGGAAGGAGGATCTGGTACTTGTTGCGGTCGACACTGTAGATACAAATTAGCCATAGTCACAGAACAGTTCAGGTAAAACACCTACCCAACTCGCATGCCCTCCTCGATATCCGTAGGCGAAACGCGCTCGCCGAGCTGCACCACGAACTTCGCTATTTGCTTGACGTTGATAACATATTTGCTCTTCTCCGAGTTCTTCTCATCCTGGATAATCTTCGTGCACCTGGCTACTTGTAAAGGCTGCTCCTCCGACATCCGTTGCCTATCGGCAGCAACATCCCAGAGATGGGGTGGCGCAAGACCGGTATCTGATTCCTTGACGCCGATCTTCTCGTTGACGCTCGTCTGCTTCTCTTTGATTTGCTTCTCTAACTTCTTTAAGGCTGATGCGTACGGCGCTGCACCATACGTTTTCAAAACTTGGATATCCCTAAACACCAGATGTTAGGGACGGTAATGCCAGTTAGATTGATCAGTACATACTCATCAGATAAAGGTGTGATCTTCTTCTCCTCGGCCTCATCATCAGCGAACTCCTTCTTATACTTTTCCCAGTCCGCACCCTTGGCAGTAGGCATGGTGAATTGGAATACGACGAGGTGATATGGAAGTGTAGAAGATCTGGGCCGGTCTTAAAAGTGGTGATTGATGTCTGATGTTTGGTAGGGGCCGCGATGTTTCCAGGCGACGCCAGGTTGACGAGGCTCGCGAAGCTCACTCAGTCACTACCCTGCTCATGTAAGCGGCAGCTATCTAAATGCGGGTTAGCGTGGGCTACGGCGAACTTTTGGAAAACGCGACCGATTACAAGCTAAACGCGATGTTTTATAGAACAGTCCACCATTAAACTGTCGACTTGTGATAACCCCTTATACCCTCACATAGACATACAAGATGGCACCCGCAGCGCCCCAGGCTAATTCTAGCAACAATGCCTTCAAGGTACGCTTCATGCATGGCATATGCTTGTTCAATACTAATTACATATACAGGACAAGGAGAAGCCTATGGCTGTGCGCACAGCCAATATTGTCGCCGCCAGAGGTACGCTGCACACATTCAGGACCCTGCAGTTATGCTAACTATTTATAAGCTGTTTCCGATGCTGTCAGGACGTCTCTCGGACCAAGGGGTATGGATAAGATGATTCAGACGGGGAAGGGGGAGACGATTATCACAAACGACGGAAACACAATGTTGAAGAGCATGTCGGTTATGCATCCATCGGCAAAGATGCTGGTCGACCTTTCATCGGCACAGGATGTTGAGGCTGGAGATGGAACGACATCTGTGGTTGTTATCTGTGGAAGCCTGTTGGGAGCGGCGGACAAGTTACTCGGAAAGGGCATCCACCCCTCAGTGATCGCTGAATCTTTCCAGAGAGCCGCAAAGGCATCGGTTCAGATCTTAACGGACATGTCACATCCAGTTTCTCTCAACGACACAACCACTCTCCTTCAAGCCGCAACAACATCCCTGTCCTCCAAGATCGTTTCACAACACTCCAACCTCCTAGCCCCGATGGCGGTGAACGCTGTGACCAAGACTATCGATCTCAAAACTGCAGATAACGTTGACCTGAACAACATCAGAGTTGTCAAGAAGGTCGGTGGTACTATCGAGGACAGCGAGATGGTTGAGGGGTTGGTCCTCACCCAGGGTGTCCTCAAGAGCGGCGGTGGCCCAATCAGAATGGAAAAGGCACGGATAGGCCTAATCCAGTTCCAGCTGAGCCCTCCCAAGCCGGACATGGAGAACCAGATCGTTGTCAACGACTACAGACAGATGGATAAGATTCTGAAGGAAGAGCGCACATACCTCCTGAACATGGTCAAGAAGATCAAGAAGGCGAAGTGTAACGTGCTTTTCATCCAAAAATCCATCCTCCGCGACGCCGTCAACGACCTCGCCCTCCACTTCCTCGCCAAGCTCAACATCCTCACCATCAAGGACATTGAGCGCGACGAGGTCGAGTTCATCTGCAAATCCACCGGCTGCCGGCCAATCGCCGACATCGACTCCTTCACCGAGGACAAGCTCGGCTACGCGGAGCTGATCGAGGAGGCCCAGAACTCCGGCTCCAAGATCGTAAAGGTGACGGGCACCAAGAGCGCCGGCAAGACCGTCTCCATTATCTGCCGCGGCGCCAACTCTCTGATCCTCGACGAGGCCGAGCGCAGTCTCCACGACGCCCTGTGCGTCATCCGCTGCCTCGTCAAGAAGAAGGCTCTTATTGCCGGTGGTGGCGCCCCCGAGATCGAGATCGCGACGCAGCTGGCTAAGCAGGCGCGCCAGCTCACAGGCACGGAGGCCATCTGCTGGAAGGCGTTTGCGGATGCCATGGAGGTCATCCCTACTACTCTTGCGGAGAACGCGGGGTTGAATAGCATCAAGGTCGTGACGGAGCTGAGACACAAGCACGCCAATGGAGAGGTCAATGCGGGTGTCAGTATCAAGTCTGGAGGCGTGAAGAACGACATCGGTGACGAGAATGTGCTCCAGCCTTTGTTGGTGAGCACAAGCGCTATTGAGTTGGCGTCGGAGACTGTAAAGATGGTAAGTTTATTTATTTCAGTCCTGTTGCTCGTATCATTTGCTAACTACCTTTTTAGATCCTGAGAATCGATGATATTGCATTAAGTAGGTAGAATGGAGATACAAGCTAAACTGTATTATATCATATTATGAATGAAAATCAGTCAAAGGCTATGTAGCCCATGAATAAATATTTTAATGAATCTAATGGCCCCGTCGTGATTTATATTGACCAGTATTTAATCTGTTGGGTGCTAGACCATAAAGAAGCTTCCAACACAAAATTGTTGGTACTAATGTAATATTTGCATATTAAATATTGGATAAATTAGTTAATATTGTCCCAACCATGGTTGAAAACATAAATTGGTATAAAACCACGCAAATATATAAGAGCCTGTGATACTGGAATACTACAAGGGCATTTGTCATACATCTCTCGAGGGTTAAAACCCAAAATAAGTTCTGGTGATTTGAGAGCCTGTGATACTAGATTATTACAAGAATTCCCCAATTATATATCTCATGGGTTGAGACTCAAAATATTCTCGTCTAGTATGAGAGTCTATGACATGGGCCGAACGCGCGAGTGTATTTCATGGTGATTCTGTCGGAATCTCGACAAAAAATATCGATTAATTTTAATCTACGTATAACTTTAAAATACCGAATTCAACCACGACGTATATAGCAAGCAACATTAGGGACAGTATTAGTGTTTTCAGCAACTATAGTTCAAGCAAGGACGCCCAATCACACAGGGCTATAACAAGACAATTGCTGAGAACCAAAAAGAGAGATTCTTTCAGCTTAATCCGCAGTATATGAATCCACAGCCAAAGGAGCCAACAAGATAAAGTATGTCCTGTATTGCCACGAGAGAAAACCATATGCTATCTTACAACGAGCTTTTGCTAGCTACTTTAATTCCCAATATCCCAGTTCCCCCCCGTGCAAAAAAGAATCGCCAGCAATACCCCATACGATGAAAACTGTAGCCCGAGCAGAAAAACCGGAACTGCGACCCAAGCCCGCAAGCTTCTACTATGCCATGCAATTTGATAACGTCCGCGCGTCCCGAACCCTGCCCTCATAACCCTATTCGTTCCACAACAGTAAAAAAACAAATTGGCACACCACCTAGTAATTCAACTCCCCGCCCGCCCCGCCGGCAACCGCATCGAGATCCTCGTAGCTCTTCAGGCTTCGCCCTGCCACCGCCTCTCTCGGAGGAGGGGCAGCACCACCAGCGGGTCCGTCGCCCCATCTCCCTGCACCAGTCGCGCCGGGCCTGCCGCTTCTCCCACCGGGAGGACTGAGCCTGCCGGTTTCATTGCCCCATCTCCTATCCGTGGGTCGTCTGTCGTATGGTCCAGCACGAGGGTTGCCGAAGCGCCCGCCGCCGCGGCGGATGGGACCCCCGCCACGGTCGTCGCCGCCTGGTGCCCACCCAAGAGGAGCTTGGACGGAATGGCCGGCGAATAAGGCTGGGAACTGGCCTGGTGGGCCGAAGCTGCCGAGTGGAGGAATTCCATTCATACCAAAGGAATTGAGATTAAAGCCGCGGGGAGTACCTGCTGGCTGGTGGCCGTTGGCGGGTGGGAAATGGCCATTGCTGTTCGCGTCGGAACGCGAAGGAGCGATGTGTGCTGGATCCGAGACGTAGGTATTAACTAGCTCAAACTGGATATTGTTAGTAGAAGTTCGGCTGCTGAGTTGGGTGTCGACTTACTTCTTTCTTTAAGCCTTCAAGCCAGTCCGCGTGCCTCTTCTCGACATGCTTTTTCCAGAAATGCTCTTCTTTGAAGAGTTTTGTACACTCTGGAACATGGCAGCGGTATTTATGCTCATCCTCCTGCTTCACATGCTTGGCCATCTCTTCTTCGACTGCTTCTTCTACGGGTTTCCCGCCAAGCTTGCGAACATCAATGTTCTCCGGCTCAATAATCTGTAAGATCTTCTCCTCGAAAGTCTTTACCCAGTTAAACGCACGTTGAAGCTGTTGCTCTGTTTTGGATGCAGTGCTGTTGCGATTGAACTTCCTGTCTGTCTCTGGGGAACCAGGGGCCTCGCCCTCTTCTGCATCGCTCTTCTTCCTGTCAGGAAGGGGTTCGCCATTAGCACTAGCCCGTGCCGCAGCCTTGGCTGAAGTAGTCAAAGTATTTCTTGGGCGACGAAGATGGCCGCCTGGGCACTTGCGAGTCAGTTCGTGAATGGAATCGCTCTCGAAAACACAGAAGAAGCAGAAGTTGAAGACTCGTCGTAAGTATTCAACCATTAGATCAAGTTGTTTCTTCTTGACCAGCAGTTCCTCATCGTCAACTTCATCATCGACAGCGCCTTCGTCTTCTTCATCTTCCTCGCCTTCTTCAACATCATCCATGGCTTCGTCGCCGTTACGTTCAGCCTTGGCCTTTTTCGGCGCAGGTAATGCAGGCTGGATGAGTCCTTGGCTCTTAAGTTCATCAACCTTTTCTTCAATCTTGAGAACGGCATTGAAATCTGATCCGAAGTCCTCTTCATATTTGTTGATCAGCTTTGAAGCGAGATCGAGGTCCTTTTCGATGCGCTCCGGCGCCGAAAACAGGTCCCAAAGAGCCTTTTTCCTTGGCATCAAAGGTGGCACATGGACGCCGACATGGCAGGTGAAGTCCCCGCGAACTTCATCCTTGACTTGTTTGCCATTGATGGCTTCCAAAGCTTTATCGGCTGCAGATACTGGGGCAGCCGGTTGTTCTGGTGCCTCGCCGTCCTCTTCGTTTGCTTCGGGGCGATATGACTGGGCTGGAGCATCTGATCCGGGATGCAACATAACCCAGCCTATCCGATGATATCGCTTGCTTGGGTTTGGGTCGCTCAAACTGAGCCATTTGAAACCTCCTTCGCCTTCGCCAAGGTGTTCCTTGCAGAACGAAACCACATTATCACGGTTGACGTGAGGGGCGATCGTTTTGATGAGTAGTGTCGGCAGGAAAGCATCTTCGTCTCTTATATCACTTCCTTTCGAAGGTACGAGATCCCCAACCCCAAGAACTTCGTTCGCTGCTGTAGTTTCGCCCTCTTCTTTCTCAATAAGAGCGCCTGAGCTATTTATTTCGCCCTTTGGAATGCCCTCCAGTGAATATTCATCGAACATTCCCGAATCCAAGTCCCGCTCCCACCGAGTATAATTTAGGCGGCGAAAGTCATTGAGCCTCGCCTTCAGTGGCTCTCTAACCTCAGCCATGTACCTCTCTTGAAACCACTGCTCGTTTTTGTGCTCCAGCACAAACGTTTTCGCCATTTTTGCCTGTAGGTCTTCTTTATATGCATCGTATGCAACCTGTATGCGTGCCTTCTCCTTGTCGCGATCTTCCTGGGACTCGCGTTGACCACGAACCCTTTCTGGCTCTCGCCTTCTACCAGTCTTTTGCCGCTCCCGCTCTTCCTTGATCTTCTCATTCGTCCTCCACCATTCTCCAAAGTATGAAAACCCTACTTGAAATTGCAGTTTCGATGGATCAGCCAGCGGATTCACCGTGATGGGAGCACTGCCAGAATCCTGGCCTGGAATGTATCGGTCAATATGGGCAGGCCCAGGTGATGGCCTGCGTCGTTCATCTCTATCTCTGGGTCCGCCATAGTCGTCGCGAGGCAGTCGAGGACCAGGTTCGTATCGGTCTACTGCTAGTGGCGAACGGGTGCGGTTTCGTGGCCTACGTTGGCGGTCGGCACCTGCAATGAGGGTAGTAAGTAAGTGACATTGAAAGTAGTACCAAAACGTGGCCGCAGTGATGAGGATGAGCATGACTTTAGTTTTGAAGTGAATATAAACTCAAGAAACCAAACTTGGAAGTGCAATGACCCCGTCGGTCTTGTGAGCGATCAAACAGGCCACACGCCACAGGAGTAATATATCACATACCAGGAGATCTGCCACGGTAAAAAGAATCCGGGCGATCTGGGCGGTCGTTTGGCCTTGCATCATCCCGACTAGTCCAGGTATCCCTCTCCGTCGGCGACCGCGTAAGAGGGGGTTCTCTGCTGTATTGGTAGCTCGCCATTTCCGAGGGTCAACTGTTATCTTTGCTTGGTATACAGAGTCGGAAATAAGTCGTGGCGACTTTGTTGGCTTTGTAGCTACAAAGAGCTCGGGTTTGCTCCGTGTCAAGTTATACCCAATGATTGTGATGAGATTGTGACACCGAAAGGGATGCTGTTTGTCGACATGATTGACTGTCAGAGGATTGCTCAAAAGTATAGGATAAGGTAGAGGAGCGCAAATAATGTGAAAACAAGGGAGATGCAAGTGAAGTATGAAGCGGCTATCTAATGCCGATGAATGAAGGCAGCGGAGGTGTGCATGTGAGGTTTTTGAGATGGAGGAGGAGCGAAAGCCAGTATAGGTTTAAGAAACAGAGAGTGGTATTGAATGCAAGAATTGGTGCGAGGGAAGGATGTAACCAACAAGAGATTGAGTAGTAACGAAGCAGCTTCAGTGCGGAAAATGAAGCTCCTCGATGAATTGGAGACTGAATAAGAGGCGGGAGAGTTATATGGAGGAGATAGGTAGGTAGGTAAGGTGGTCTGGATGATCGAAATGCGGAGAAGATGAGGCGCGCGAGAGCTTGTACATAGTACTGTACGGGCAACAGTACTAGTAAGAGTTGCGCTAAGGGGTCGGGGTACGGCAGGCTATTGGATGCAGTAGTGTACTTGGCTCTGCAAGTGGTTCCTCAGCGCGGCGTGAAGAACGCGAAGAACGCCGCGACGCCCACTTCAGGGAACAACTTGCAGCGCTGCTTTAGCATATTTAGCATATTTAGCATACCATGTATTCCTCACCCATTGTGTCATGACAGCCCACAAACAAGGTGAGACCCAGGTTCCATACTAACCAACCCATCTTCCTCTTCACGCTCTTATTGTTTATTTCCTAAATAACTACCCCAATTCAAGAATTACTCAAGGTGTGCAAAACAAAATAGGTGAGTTATACTATCTTCATCTTCCATTCACTGTGCCTGTCGCACCAATGCTGCACATGGGTGTCTATGGGGAAGAGCTTCCTGATAAGAGCTTATGACGTAGGGCGAACGCGCCAATCGCCCCAGATGAACAGGACAATGGTTTTGAGGCCATCGTGACGCTCAATCTTTACCTCCAGTGTCTATTCACGGCTGCTCTTTATCTTTTTATGCTTTATAAAGTTACCTTTCTGTCCTAGATCACGCCGTCTAAAAGGCCACCGAAGAAACTTGAAACTGATAATATATCCTCCAGGTTGCAACAATGACTACCTACATACCCTCGCTCACGATTCCCGCGGGGATCCTCCTCAACCCGGCCACGTCTATTCTCCTCCCCGTGGCTTTGGGAACTGCTGTTGGATTCTCATCGAGACGTACGTGCCATTTCCCCTTCTCTCTCCTAAATAATTCCAGAAACTAATGTCCAACCAGCCCGTGAGGACCAAAAGAACTACATGGCTCTCAAGCAGCCTCCATGCAGACCTCCCCCCGAGGTATTCGGCCCATTGTGGACCCTCTTCTACGGTCTCATGGGCTACGGCGCCTTTCGCGCCTGTAATGCCGGCCTCTCGCCCCTCAGGTCTCCCGACGTCATCCAAGCGACCAAGCATGGAGCAACGCTATACACGATCCAGCTTGGCCTGAATCTCCTCTGGATGCCGCTGTTCTTCGTGGCGAAGCGCCCTATCGAGGCTACCGTCGATTGCCTTGCGCTCACTGGTACGGTTGGATATATGACTTACATCTGGGGCAAGGTTGATGCTGGTGCCGCGTGGTGTATGGTCCCGTATCTTGGATGGTTGTGCTATGCTTCCTATCTGAGTGCCGGTGTTGGGTATTTGAATAACTGGGACTTGTCGGATAAGACTGTTGATTCTCCACCATCAACGAAGCCGGGACACACCAAGTTTGTTGATGAGAAGCCTTAGGATGGTGTATGTTACCGGTGGATGTGATAGGAGACGGAAGGGGACGGATTAATTGGAAATTGGACCATTTGTGATATTTAGGGGAAACGGGATTTATGGTTATTATAGGCCAATGGCTTTATTCCTGTCATTACAATAAGTTTAGTTGAAAAACGATTGCAAAATTATCACTCTTTATAAGTATCTTGTCTCGTGCTACTCATTGATCTATGAAAAAGAAACCCAAAACGCCACCCGTGACATGCCTACCGCTGTATTCAAGTCTCTCTGAACCAATAATGCTTTCCTGCAACCTCATATGCCGGTCTAGACGTCTCAAGTGCCCATATATATATATTTAAATTCTCATCAATGACGACCAATCATCTAACGATAATGCAGCCTCTATCCCCAAACGCCATTCTGTCAGCTCAAGAGAAATGCAATTCCCTCTTCAAACCATCGTATATGATAAAAATAAACGCCGATGCAGGTGCAGATCTAAAAACCGTGATGCCACAACCACGGTACATCCCCTTGAGACCCGCTTGCTTCCAAAGGGCCTTCCCCTCCGCCCAGAAGCTTGCTTGTATCTTGGATTCGTTGACCGCCGCGGTCTGCATCCGCGACTTAACCGTATCAGCAGGGAAGAATAGGAAGTTATATGACATTCCGGCCGATGCGCCGGCCACTGCTTGCTGCCATAGTGGCAACGGGGGGTGGACGGCCCCGTGTACGTGCGGCTCTGCTGTGCCTCTCTTCTCGTTGTATTTGCGGAAGAGCATCGAGACGGTCTCTTTGCTCCCAAACCACGCTGCGCAACCTCCAGTCTCACGAATCAGCGTTCCCATTTGCCCGTGCCAAAAGCCCATGAGGCCTTGGTGGCGGAAAACGTTGCGGATGATGGAGGAGACGGTGTCATGTTTTGTGTGTAAGCCGTCAGGGCTGGTAGAGGTTGGTACTTGCATCTTGCATTTGACAAGTTCGACTGGGGTGAGCACGAGGGAAGTGACTGCTCCAGCCACGCCGCCTGTACAAAATAATGCCGAGAGAGGTAAAGGGGCATCTGAACTGTATAATCCGGAGGCGAATAGTACTTTCTGTGCCGCTTGTTCGGAAACGAAAAGACTGCTGTTCTCCAATGCTGCCCCGACTAGCGGAGCACTGATCCCTCGGTATAGACCGGCAATGCCTTCCTGGCGCCAGGATTGCCTGAAGCAATCGAGTGGTCCGGCGTATCGAAGGGGCTTGGTATCGGGTTGTGACTGTAGCCGAACCTTGACGGTGTCGAATGGGTACTCGATGAATTTTCCTGCGATGCCTGCAATCTTGCATGAAGTCAGCCTCTGAACAAAGTTTGAAGAAGACGGAATGGGTAGCAGTAGATCACTTACAGAGCCAAATAAGACATCTTCAACAGCATCCATCAGTGCACTCGCCCCATTGATCTGGAGTCTGGGGGCTTGCTCCAAGACCATGCTCTTCGGTGACTCAGCACCGGTCTGGCGGTCTGTGGTGTCCATTGCAAGTGACTTGGAGCGTAAGATGCTCCCGCAATTAATAAATTGCGTATTTATGGTTTGTATATTGAAAGAGCGTGTGGTTGTTATTATCGAGTTACCATTTTGAGGGAGAGGGGCGGTAAGGGACGGTTGAGGTAGAGATTGCGACGGAAGATGTGAGTGCGGGGCAAGCACATTCACTTGTGACAGTGCTTTTGGGTTTAGGGCTTGTCTTGATCAGGTATATATGAGAGATTTTTGTATGAGACAATTTGGTGGTAAACAATGGCGCAAAGCCTTGTGTTGCATTCGCTGTGTTTCCCAGATATAAAAACTTACTGTCTCTATCGGATCTGACTGTTATCGGCCCGATAACAGTACAGTCAGACGGGAACGCTACCCTTAAACCGCGTGGTTATTCCAATTTATTGATGCTTTATCAGATCATCAGATTATATTTTCGGTGGACGGAGAAACTATAGTGCGGATAATTTATGCTTCCCGCGAATCTTTTATCCACCAAATCGATAAGGGAAACACTTTCCAATAACGTTATTTTCAACCCTCACTCCCAACTTCCTTACCTGCAAAATAGACATAATTATGTCTACCGCCGTCGGAGATGCTGTGATCCAGCCAGCGGACAAACCTGCCTTTGGAATGCGCAAAAATGGTATGCTTTGAACAAGTCCTTCGTTGGTGCCCACGCTGACAGCCCGCCAGGAAAGCAATGGCACGCTTTGAAGAGCGCATTCCGCCCTAAAGCTGGCAATGGAACGTATGAGAAACGAAATGCGGAGAGAGTGGCCATGAATGTTGTAAAGGCGAAAGAGAAGGAGATGAAAGAAGAGAAGGAAGCCGAGCGACAAGTGAGTGGCAGAAGACCAATCCGAGAGCACACTGCAGACAGAACAAAGGGTTAGCGGACGTTTGCTAACCTGTTTACAGAGGAGGATAACAGCGCTCAAGGACAAGCGTGCAGCGAAGGAGGAGAAGGCGCGATATGAGAAGCTGGCAGAGACAATGCACAGGAAAAGAGTAGAGAGGCTGAAGAGGAAGGAGAAGAGGAATAAGATGATCAAGTCATGATGAATATTGCATCGATAAGCTGTATACATGGATTGCGGGCGTAATTATGCAGAGGATGGCGTTTGGGATCTTGATTCGGGGCATTAGTTGAAGGGATATAAAAGCCTAACGATGATACATGAAATATCAAAAGAAGCTCACTATCACTGGATTAATTCGGTCCCTCCTACAATATTGTTCTGATATGAATGCTTGTAATGTAATAACTAATAGTCTATAATGTTTGGAATAGAAATCAGTAGAGCTTTGGGTTGGCGAAGAGGAATTTGTTGGCTGTTCTCATTTCGGTTTGAAACCATGTCCACCAGCCTTGCGCCTACCTGAAGTTATGGACAAGTCCCGCCACTGGAACAAACAATACCCTATCCATTATTGGAAGTTACTTGCACTGCTCCCGTATTTGATTAGTTCTGGCTAATATTTAAAAACTCATATATTCTTAGATGCTGGACATTTCCGTGTGGCAATACAACCAATCTTAAGGGTTGCGGGCGGTCAGTCCACCGCCTCTCGTTACCCGCAAATGCACGGCCGCAACATGCCACCACCACTAACCAAGAACTGGGGTCCCCAGAACCACATGTCAAATGACCTACTATTTAGTCCACGAGAGACTGAGATATCTGCCAACTCCTCTTGCTAGAATCCCGTGCTCTATGCCGATGAGACACGCCCAATATACCTAGAACCCAAGGTCTTACGGTAGACCCAAGGGGCTTGCTATGTCATACCCGCCCCAACGAAAGAGCCATCGATCAAAATCGCTGAGCAGATGAGGTTTATTTGCGGGGGGCTTCACAACAATGTCTGCAAATGGAGCTGCGCCGGAGCAGAGGAGGAGGCTTTCTGACACCATCGGGATGGGAAACAAGGACAGGGACCTTGTTGTTGAGTAGGTATATCCTTGAATATGCGGTGGCTGTCGCTGATGTCTTTCCCAGGGATCCAAGGAAGGCCCTCCATGATTTACGAATACTGTCAAATACTACAACGAGCCGACTCGATAATACATATTATTCTGTCTTAGAAAAACTCAGTGTACTGCAAGCTTCGATTGCCTCACTGAAAGAGCTATCCTTGATCGCAAGGCAGCTTAACGAAGACTTTGACGAAGATTCACAAGCTGTCGCGAGGGAGATACAAGAGCAGATAAATGCATTTGGGGACTTCCAAGCCCCGCAGACGAAGATAGAAGCTTTACAAGCTCGGATAAAGTCCGGTAGGGAGAAAGTGAACCGGCTAGGGGCCAGAGTTGAAGTAATCAGGAAGAGGGCAGAGGGCTGGGCCAAAGTTGAAGACCAGTGGCAGGAGAAGACTCGGAAGAGAATAAAGCTCTTTTGGGCCCTCAGCGCCATAACATTAGTGGCGCTGGTCGGACTACTCATATTTCAGTATACACCAGCACGGAGTCCGGGACCGAGCATAATGGACGGATTGAACGTCCACGACATAAAGACTGGCTTGTTAGAGATCGAAAAGGGTCTAGTGAATGAGAGCCTGAAAATAGAGACTCAAATTTCTAAGGTCCTGGACGGTCTACGAAAGACGCCAGACGACTCTCTCGAGGACGATCCGCGGCTTAAAGTATTCGACGAATTATAATGTTAATCTTACCACAACTATTGGAAACTACTTGCCTCAAACTGCGATGTCCTACGAGAAGCTAAATAGCTGAATCATATTGGTTGAGATTAAACTCTACGGATACAGCAACGAGAGCCAATATCATTAACCTATTTTATGCCCTTGGTCTGGCCCTGGCTATCTGCAGGGTGGCTTGTATGTCTGAGGAGTCCCCAGATCGAGTCCAGCGCCAGCTGTTCGAAAAATTACCACTCGTTTGACATTTATATGCTTATTGCAGCCAGCCATAAATAGTACTATAAATATTAAGCATCGCGGCAATTATATCCGTCTGCAGCTCGTAAGATGTAAATCTTTGTACGCGTACTCCAAAGTAAATAGTAATGGTGGGGCTGACACAATGCTTCCTGCGTCGTCAGCGGACGTCACCACTGTGGGGATCTTTCTGATCGATCTCTTGGCATGGCTCTTGGGGGGGAAGTACAGCACTGGCAGGAACAGGAAAGGCGTATCTTCGTCGGCTTCGCCGTGCGCTGACAGATAGCACAGCATTTTGGTTTTCTTCCAAAGTATATAACGATCGCCTACATATTAAAGTTTTTTGGTTCAGCAAGCCTATCTTGGGTTTTGTTGTGTTGTCGTCGTGGTTATTCTGGTGTTTAGATTACTCGTCAGCAAAGCTGAGCTACCCCACCAAATATAACGTCACTTTCTTCGCGACAGCAATTCCCAACTCCTCCTGATTCTCTAAAAACACGAAAAACTCAGCGACTGAAGCGCTCGAGTATTGGAGTAATGTCTGCCCAGGCTACGGATCCCCGCGAGATTTCGGTCCAAGATCTGTCTGGCCCCAACGCAGCTGCACAGTCAGCAACCCCGCAAAATGCTGGAGGCAATGCGCTCAGTGGGAAGCAAGAGCATTGTATGTCCTGATTCTCCTGCTTATGAACCTCCCCGCTAACTTGGATCAGATCTCAAGAGGGAACTTATTTCTCAACAGGTGACAGCAGAGATCAACGAGCTCAGTTCGCCCACTGCACTTCAGAGATTCGGCGCGCCTTTTCGATCAGAATTCGGCGAAGTATCCCCGTTAGATTCAGACCTACCTATATTGCGATTTATTTTCGTTCATCATGTTCGCGAATTCCCATTTTTGGATAAAGCAAAGGAGAAGGAGTTCTGGCAGGATAAGCTCCAAGTGGTATGTTGGACTAGAAAGACAGAGCCCCTCTAGAAATGCGCTCTGACGAACCTGTAGTTTCTCGAATCGTTCGCCAATAAGCGTATATCATCGTCCGAAGATCGCTTGGAGGAAACCAAGCGCAGAAAACTGTCCCTTAAAGCACAGAAGCTGGTTGAGCTGATGATGGTTTCGGGTATCCCTACGTCCTCTGGATATGAAGAGCGCATCAAGTTCGCGGAAATGGGCGTTGTCGATTCAGGGGCCATTGAGCAAGGTGTCCTGTCTACGCTACCTGAAGGAAACTACTTACATGGCTGGGACGTTAACGTTGCAGGTGTAAGGATTACGTCTGTGAAAAGAAACATCAGACACCACCCCCACGCTGTGAGTTGACACTGTCGAATTAAGAAATCCATGTAAGGTATTTGTGGCCATTACTGATACCGTGTTTTCAGGAGTTCATTCTTAGGATAAGGAAGAAGGGAGAGCTGCCATACTTCACTGGCCGAAGATATGGTGATTTCTTAAAGCTACACAGAAATCTGCGAACCGAGTTTCCAGGAAAGGTCTTGCCAGTGCCACCAAAGAAGAATAAGCAAAATTCTACAACAACGAATCTATTCAGTTCCTCGAAAGGCGACGACAGTGATTCGTCCTCGGTATCTTCTGTTTCCACCAAGGCAGGTTCAGTAGTAGATGCGTCAGCCACCACCACTGCGTCGATGCGAATGCTGGCCGTAGAAGGTAATACGCATCATAAGGGTCTTGAGCTATATGATTCTAACATACTTAAAGGCCACCGAAGACCGGCATCAGGACAAGCTCTCAGCGCCGATGTACCTTCTCCTCGCAGCTCCATAGACAACCGATCACTGTCAACCTATAACAACAATAGCGATCACGATGTACGTTTTCCAAACACTTCTTTATCAATATTTAGCTGACTTGTGTAGCCTGTGGTACTTCCCCGTGAAACACAGCGCATTTCGCTGAGGGCTTTTCTTCGCACACTCCTAGGGAATTCTGATATTGCTTGTTCGAAGTCAATGGAGGAGTTTCTAACCCATCACCATATCACACCTAGCGATGAAGATGTCATTGATATCGACAGGCGAAGACTGATGGATGAGAAGAGATTGAAGGAGCAAAAGAAATTCTATGAAATTGCTCGGAAGCGAGCTGCTGAGTTAGACATATACATGGAGCAGTGAGTCGAGAAGTATAAGGTTGCTAAAATTTAAAACTAACTGTGACAGGTTTCGCCGAGACATCGTTGAAGCTAATGGCTTGACCAAACTATTCGGGGAGATCAAGGTTAAGGAGAGCATCCAAGATATGACCTTGCAATACCAGAAGTTTTGCGAGTGGCTTCGAATTGAGGTCGCAGCCACTATATATCATTTATTCCTTGCCGAAGATAACTCCCCAGATGTGTTTGCGCAAGTCAAGAGGGCCCACTCGATGATCCCCTATACTTTAATCAAGAACGCAATCCGGATAGCGAATCCAGCTGCGGTGATGTCTAGCATACTGGACATATTCCTTGCCCAGCCCTTTGGTGCACGATCGCTGATGCAACGAATCTTTGGCCTCATGCTAAACGAAGGGGTTAGGGCCTATCAGAAGTCAATTGATTCCTTGATCAAGAACATTGACGAACCGGTCTTTTCTGATAAGCTGAGGACGTTCACATACGCTAGCGAAGATATAAAGAACACCATCCGTGCTGAATCCGAGTCGGATCAAGTGGACTTGATTGTTTCTATCCTTCGGAGTGAACTAATCGAGCCACCATTGAATGGACCACAGATCGGAAAGATTTTCAACGCCTATGTCGCCTGGAATAGCGCCGTGGATAACGTTGACAGTGAGATGAAACAGGGGGCTCACCTATTCTCATATCTGAAGCAGCTCCTCAAACTGTACACACGGCAGCGCGACAAGTCAATGCTGCTGGGGCTGATCGAAGAGCCTGTCACTCTTCAGCTCCTCCGCGATTTGTTTACGATATTCTACGAGCCACTCGTTAGAGTGTATAAATCTGCCAATGTCTACAACAGCGTGACTGATTTCTCTGTTTTCATTGATGATATGATACAAGTAAGTATTTCGACTACTTAAGAGGCCATGTTACTGACTTAGCTTAGGTCGTCGAGAAATGCCACGAGCAAGATATATCCACTGATCCGAACCAGACAGTTCAGGCGTTTATAGATCTCTGCCAGCGCCACGAACACAAATTTTACATGTTTGTCCACGAAGTCCACCTTCACGACGATGGGCTTTTCGAAAAGCTCATGGGTTGGATAGAAGGTATTTTGGAATTCCTACGCCAAGGTCCAAAGGGCGGAAAGCTTGATATCAATGCACTATTTGCTGGCGCGGCGTCAGTTAATCAAGTTGACCCTGAGAAGGTTAGACGAGAAGTTGACGAACTCATTGCGTGGCAAGAAGCGAGGAAGAAGTGGCACAATCAGAAAACTCGCCAGAAGATGGCCGCCGATGGGACAGGCACTAAATCCGAAGCAGTTCCGGCAGGAATTGCTTTCAGCAGTAGCGATTTTGGAATAGACGAGACAGATCTAGAGGATATAGATTATAGCGACGAGGACGTGGATGACGAGGAGGAAGAAGATGATGAGTTGGATCCCATCACAGCGGAGCGGAAGAGACGAGCTCGGAGACAAGACATCCTTCGGAGGACCGCTGGAGAACCCCAGAAGCCAGAGGTTTCGGAAGTTCATAAGTTGCAGGAAAATTTTGTCAGCATGCTGAGAATGGTTCTCTCAGACTGAGAACTGAGCGCGTCTGTACATTCACAACAATTGGGGTTTGTGGTCTTCTTGTAAATAGTTTAGGAATTGGGGAAAGTGGTCATACTCGAATGTGTAGGCTACTTATTCTAATGAGCGAGTTTATGAATATCATTTTGTTTTCCTCTCAAGAATTGTCCACTCAGGAAAGCATGTGATCACGGAACTCATGATTGACAGACAATATGCGTCAATCGACTAGTATTTGCTTTTCGGAAGTTCAATATTCAATAACCGGGCTAAAGACTATACTGAACTACGCCAAATGAATAAATATCAAAGAGAAATCACTTGATCTTAAATCGGTACATTCATTATCCCCAATTAGTCGGGAGAAATAGGTTGCGGTGCATAGTAAAAGATTCTCGGCTTTCCGTCGGCAAGTGTGTCAAGCTCTAGCCAATAGCAGCGAGCCTATTAGTCTCTAGCAATCCATTGACCTTGGGACACAACTACGACATCAAACATCGCGATCTACTTTCGTTCTCCTTCCCCACGAGTGACATTCCTTGACAATCCTCCGTCCTGGTGTCAAGATATCCCAAAATGTCTTCAATCGCCATGCGCCGCTTCACTGCTGGCCCTTCGGTACGCCGGTTCCCTATAGAATGAGCCGAGGATGCCCGGAAGCACCGCTGACCCGTAATATTTAGGTCTCGAGGGCATTGAGAACCCAGACAAGAGCATTTTCCTCTACCAGACCTGCTTGTATGTATAACTGAGGTTATTGAAGGCGCCGCAAGCTTGCTAACCCATTGCCTTGCAGCGCGCATCATCACACACGCGCCTCTTCGTGCCAAAGAATCTTCTCCTTTCCTCGGCAACCAATACCCGGTCATCGTATGTTTACGCATCCGGAAGCTCTGTCGCTGCGATACTAATAACCTATAGGACCATGAGTACGATGCGATTGTTGTCGGAGCCGGTGGAGCTGGTCTTCGTGCCGCCTTCGGTCTTGCCGAAGCTGGTTTCAACACGGCCTGTATCTCGAAACTTTTCCCGACAAGATCTCACACAGTAGCTGCACAGGGTGGAATCAATGCTGCGTTAGGTAACATGCACGAGGACGACTGGAGATGGCACATGTACGACACAGTTAAGGGCTCGGATTGGTTGGGAGACCAGGACGCCATCCATTACATGACGAGAGAGGCGCCGGCGTCCGTCATTGAGTTGGAGAACTACGGTTGCCCATTCTCTAGAACTGAGGACGGAAAGATCTACCAGCGTGCGTTTGGTGGTCAATCACAAGATTTCGGAAAGGGTGGCCAGGCATACAGATGCTGCGCTGCCGCTGACAGAACCGGTCACGCTCTTCTTCACACTCTTTACGGACAATCTTTACGCCACAACACAAACTATTTCATTGAGTACTTCGCCCTGGACCTGATTATGGAGGACGGCGAGTGCAAGGGTGTCCTTGCGTATAACCAAGAGGATGGAACCCTTCACAGATTCCGCGCACACAACACGGTTTTGGCAACTGGAGGTTACGGACGTGCCTACTTCTCCTGCACCTCTGCGCATACGTGCACTGGTGACGGAATGGCCATGGTTGCTCGCGCTGGTCTTCCTAACCAGGATATGGAGTTCGTTCAATTCCACCCAACTGGTATTTACGGTGCCGGCTGCTTGATCACCGAGGGAGCTCGTGGTGAGGGTGGTTACCTCCTTAACTCCGAGGGTGAGAGGTTTATGGAGAGATACGCTCCAACTGCAAAGGATCTTGCATCCCGCGACGTTGTTTCCCGTTCCATGACCATGGAGATCCGTGAGGGACGTGGTGTTGGCCCAGACAAGGACCACATCTACCTCCAGCTCAGCCATCTGCCTGCTGATGTTCTCCACGAGCGTCTCCCAGGTATCTCTGAGACCGCCTCTATCTTCTCTGGTGTTGATGTTACCAAGCAACCCATCCCAGTTCTCCCAACCGTCCACTACAACATGGGTGGTATCCCAACCAAGTACACTGGTGAGGTCCTCACCGTCGATGAGGCCGGCAAGGACAAGGTCGTCCCCGGTCTTTTCGCCTGTGGTGAAGCCGCCTGTGTGTCTGTCCACGGCGCCAACCGTCTTGGAGCCAACTCCCTTCTGGATCTTATCGTCTTCGGCCGTGCCGTTTCCCACACTGTCCGTGATAACTTCGAGCCCGGCATGCCCCACAAGGAGATCAGCGCCGATGCCGGTGCCGACTCTATTGCTTTCCTGGACAAGGTCCGCACTTCTGATGGACCAAAGAGCACCAACGATATCAGAACTTCTATGCAGAAGGTTATGCAGACTGACGTCTCTGTTTTCCGTACTCAAGAGTCTTTGGACGAGGGTGTTAGGAAAATCAACGAGGTGGACAAGACATTCCCAGAGGTCGGTATTAAGGACCGCAGCATGATCTGGAACTCCGACTTGGTCGAGACTTTGGAGCTCAGGAACTTGTTGACCTGCGCGTAAGTTTACCCTTCGTATCATCTACTGGACGATAACTGACATAATAAACAGCGTGCAAACCGCCGAGGCAGCAGCGAACAGGAAGGAGTCCCGTGGCGCTCACGCCCGCGAGGATTACCCGGAGAGAGATGACAAGAACTGGCAAAAGCACACACTCACGTGGCAGGAGCCGCAAGGAAAGGTCGACCTTTCTTACCGTGCCGTCGTGAACAACACTCTGGACGAGGAGGAGTGCAAGGCTGTCCCTCCGTTCAAGCGTGTCTACTAAACCATCTTTCGATGTTCTGGGGTTGGCATGGTGGCCAAGTGAGTTTCAACTCGCTGTATGTAGCATAGGTGCTGGTTGGAGTGGGTTGGGTTGCATTGTTATTTGATCGAGCTGTGAGAAGAATGATGGGTAGAGCAGTACTAGCCATAATTCTGTAAACTAAACAAAAAGATTTATTCCTGATATGAAGGCCGTTTTAACATTTGTGATAATGTAAGTATGTCGTAAATGAGGAGGCTTGTCCATGAATGGAAGAGGTAGGAGGGCACTCGTGCCGCCCAAAAATTTGAAGAGGGACCGGGTATAATGGCACCGTTTATAGCAACCATAAGAAGGAGGGGGTTCTATATAATATTCGGACATTTGAGAAATATTATGGCATTCGAAACGGAGTTTGAGTTCCGAAGGTCAACGCTGAAAGCTGTAGGGCGAGGCTGACAAAACTGTAGGGTTTCCCCGACGCCCGGCTGGTCCCGTTATCTCAAAAGTCATGACCCTTTCACTTCCAACCCCGCGGCTTCGTTTTGCATCGACATTGAGATTGCGGATCTCTAATCACGGCGCATAAAAGGGCTTGGCTTTATTGTATTGCTTCTAGCCAGATGCTGCATTTATAGCTGGCTAAAAACGGAAGTTACAGACCGCATAACTTTTGACGATACCGATGACGACGTAAACAAAGACGGCTGGCATCGTCCATTATGCAACTTCCTGGACGGAGCTATAAGAATAATGGATTCCCCTAGCACGGCGCAGGCTACTCCCACGAAACCTGGCACAGAGAAACTGTTTAGTAGCAGTCCGATTAAGATGCAATCCAAAAGGGGCCTCTTCGTGGATGGTGTCTGGCGCTGTATGGCTCTCCCCAACCTACAAAGTTCTCACTGAAGCTAAATATATTCGCAGGCAATTGCTCGCCACGACTCCCAGCCTCCCATTTCCAGGTCAAGAAGGAAACGGTGAACAAGGGTCGATGGTTCTATACATGTCAAGAGCCGAAGGAGCAGTCTTGTGGGTTCTTTCTTTGGGACGATGATGCGAAAACTAGGGAAATGAAGGCTGTGCTTCATAATTCGAGGTCAGAAGAGGGACCGCCTACAACTCCGAAGAAACCCACTGGTCGAGCACAAGACTTGGAGAGAAGCGGGGGTTATCATACAATAAAGGAGAGCAAAGTTATTGATCTGGACAAGGATGACGAAGATGAATATGGAGAGTGGCCCTTGGACGCCGAAGACGAGACTGAGGCCGTGGAGGCTGCAGAGAGGGCATCATCTATGAGACCGCCCGAGACACCTCGCAAAGCGCTGAAGACAAGCGAATTTACCACTCCAGGGAGTAAGAGGATACGGAGTGGAGAAGGTCCATGGCCAACACCAGCCACTAATGCCACAGCCCGGGCTGAGGATGTGTTTAGAACTCCGACAACCGCCCGTTCACAATTCTTGGGGCTAGACAGCGCCTCCAAACGTGGTCTCATTAGCCCTTCTGCATCACCAACTCCGAATCGCCGCCTTGATTTCAGTTCCGTGGCTGTGGCTGGCCCCAGCGGATCAGCAGATTATGATATTACAGAAGAGGTCCTACAACTGCTGGAGGGACAGCCGATCGAAGACGAGACGATCGCTAGCTTACGACAGTTGCTAAATCGATATGCGCTGAGGAACTCAGGCATCGAGAAAGGCCGAGATGTCACTCGACTGGCGCTGAAGGCTAGAGACGCGAAGATTGAAGATCTTCAGCAGCAGGTTGCAACCCTAGAGTCTAAGCGCGAGATGGACAAGGCTGTCATTAGGCACTTCAAGGATGACATATCATCAAGTGTGGTAAAGAAAAGCCGGGGACGAGGGCGGGGAAGTTGAGGATATGGGTGGCCCGAAGCAGTGCATCCAATCGAAAACAAGGAGATGTCGACTATCATATCGACAGCCGATCAGTGGCGGCCGTGACGTGTCCGGTTGCACAGCTTCCAGAAAAGATTTACATCAGGTAGCTTTCACAGTCGTTCCACGGAGACAGCAAATATGTCAAGTGATCGGACTCTCTTAAAAGGCAATGATATCCTCCGCCTCTTGGGCGGAAAATGAGGGGTTTTGTTGGTGTGACTTGTCTCGACTATTGTGTCTTCGCCACTACAACATCGGGGACTGCGAGCAAATTATACTAAATGTCTTAAATACGGTCGTCTCAATCAGGCTGATAAAACAATAGAGCAATTAAATTAATATTGACCAGAGAACCTGACGACAGGGCCCTCCGATCCGCAGACTGTTGTTACCTTTGTAGCAATTTCCACCCCGCAAAATGCAGAAGCCCATGCATCCATGATTAATAGCAAGGAATAAATTAACGCCACATTGGCTATCCCAAGCATGCATAGCCCAGCCGTCGCATGCTCCAGTTGACGGTCGACGAAACCATTCGTCGACAAGTCATGCACCCCAACCGATCCCTGGGTATCACCTAGCATTTCTCTCTCAAAAAAAAAACTCCTACCCAAGAATAGGAACGCTACCCTGTCCCGCCCCCATTATAGCCCTCGCCATGACCTGCGGCCTTTGGCAGGCACCATTCTGGATCATGATATTCATACACTGTTTCTCCGCCCTTAACCGCCGGTGCAACAAACCGTGAGACACCCGTCTCGGAATCGTAGCTCTGGTATGATGCTGCGAGTCTCTTCCCACCGCCACCGGGGAGGTCGACCACAAACTGCGGTGTCATGAAGCCAGCAATCGAGCCACGAATCTGGCTTTCGAGGTCGAGAATGGTACGAAGCGGGGTGCGTAGGTCTTCCACTCCAGCCACCATGTCGCCTTGGTACACATAGTAGGGGGTAATAGCCATATCCGCCAGGCCGCGAATTAATGCTTTCATTGTGTCGAGGTCGTCATTAACTCCACGTAAAAGCACGCTTTGGTTGCGCACCACAACACCGGCAGCGAAAAGCTTCTGAGATGCCGCCCGGCTCACCCATGTGATCTCCGATGGGTGATTGAAGTGGGTGTGCACAGCAACCATCTTTCCCATTTTGCGGCCGGCATTAGACACGGCAATGAGAGCAGATGTCCAGGAGTCCGCTGGGTCCAAGACGCGCGAGGGGCAGACGGCCAGGCCTTTGGTTGCGAAGCGGAAGCGGCGGATGTGTGGGATGGCGAGGAGACGTGTGCCAATGTCGTATAGCTGGTCCGGGGTCAGATAGTAGGCGTCGCCGCCGGAGATGACAATATCAGAGAGAGCAGGGGTGGAGGCGATGTAATCGAACATTGCGTCCCAGCGCCTGCGAGTAGGCTTCAGAGAGTTCTTGGTCACTGTTTCCGTGTCGGCGCCGATGGCGTAGGAACGAGTGCCTAGGATGTGGATTAGTCGTGGTGCTTATAGTTCCGATTTATTTATAACTTACAGAAACGGCAATAGACATTGCACACTGAAGTAGCTGCTTTACTGTTAGCAATCGGTATCAATTGGCAATTGGAAACAGCGTAACTAACCAAGGAACAGGGCCTTATCAGGGTAACGGTGAACCAAGCCTTTGACGGGGGAGTCATGCTCTTCCCCGAGAGAATCGAGAGTCAATTTAGGGTGGTCTGGCAGCAAGGAGGCTCTCAAAGGAATGAATTGGCGTCGAATAGGGTCGTCAAAAGGATTATTCCAGTCAGCCACACTCAGGGTGTGAGGAGTGATGCGAATGGCCATTGGGGCAATACGAATAGCCTCCATGACTTCACCGAGAAAGTCATCTCTAGTCTTGATTTTGGAAAGTGGCGAGTTAGCATCACGGGGAGCTGGTAGTTTATCAGGGAGAACGTTCTCCAGGAACTGAAGCAGCTTGGTCTCTCCTTGGACGGTATTCTTGATCTGCAATAGTTAGATAAGGAAAGGGAAAGGTATATCGGAGTGATTGACCTGCCACTGATAATTGAGGAAATTCTCCTCTGGTACATCCTTCCAAATACCGATTTTTTGCCAGTAAGGTGCTCCACCAGGGACAGATACTTTTTGAGAGGGTTGGAAATTGTTCTCGTGATGCTCCTCAACTCTTACGCTGGTGGCAGCAGCTTGCTGTACGTGCCTGGGAGAGCTCGATATGAGACGAGAGCCACCTACAAGCATGCTCCAAGCATTATTGTTGGTGACGCCGGCAGCACGAATAAGGTAGTGAGACGCTGTCCCGGCCCGGCGGGATCTTAAACGACCAGGGAGGTGCAGCATCCTGGACAAGGTGAGGGGACCACGGGTTTGGTTGAATTGTCAAACGCTGGAGCGGGCCCGTCAACTTAATATACTCGGCGGGCTTCACATTTGATCTAAGGGCGGTGTGTAGGTTGGTGCAGGTTGGCTGATCTTAGTGACCTGAATTTGAAGTGACCTGAATCTGAAGAGGAGGCACAGCGCAAATAATATTTTGTGGCAAACTAATGCATGAACCGCCCCCTTCCCAAGTGGATAGTAGCACCAGGAAGGAAAAAAGGGTCTCGGGCATCGTAGTGACCTGTCTTTCAAGTGAGAAAGTCTAGTCGCCGAGTTAAACATAACGAGGTTATTGTACGACATTGGATACCCCCTAGAATTGTTTTCATTGCGCCATGGTTAATGAATAGGAGCTATTCTCACATATATTGACCCAAGATTCCCAAGAATTTGCTACTCGCTGTTCCACCTATCCACCCAAGAAACGATCCAGTCTCGCACAGCAGCACCGTTGCTGGTGCGAGGTGTTGTTCGACCAGAAATGCAGAGATTCAGCCAATGGGGCTACAGCTCAAGGGAATCCAACATCGGCACGATCAGAAGAGTCTTAGCCCTGCTGTATAATGTAAAGGAGTCGTCAATTCCCCCTACCGATGCTACTCTGCAGTCTTACTACCATGTTACACGGGTCAGTTTGGCCCCGAGACGGCACAGTGATTGAGGGACAAGCGCTATGTGTCATGTGGAGAACATCACCAAGCTAACGTCGGTATTTGCAGCTTTTGCAGCTCTCGTTCGTTGGGACCCTGAGCCACAGGAGACAACTACCTGCTGAATGGTGCAAAGTAGACACGATGTGCAGTTAAGACATTCCCACCACGACGGTGGGGTTTCATTATTGGCGCTGCAGCATGGCATCAAGACCATGTACCGGGGCTGTCGGAGACCCTGGCGAAGATCCCGAAATGGCAACCTGCGCTTGTAGCGTCTGTTGATCCCTCCCATGCCCATGCAACATCCCTGAGTTTGTCATCGCGGGTTTCGATTGCGAAGTAATCAATCTTGTTCCCAGAAAACCATCAACGGATTATGTTCGATTCGTTACAGAGGAGATGTCATGTGATACGTCAAGCATATCGGCCCTGCGTCCCTGGCGTTAATATGCACCCAACTGCCGGTTCACCTCCGGTGTATATATCATTTAATCTCCTTGTCTGCCAGCATAGAGCTGTGGACTGGGCCTTGGGTCTGTCGATGCTGCAGCTCGTTTCCCCGCAACTGACGATACGATCTGCAGCCCACATATGCATCCTTTTGTTGGGAGCACAGTTGCCCTATTGGAGGGGCGGATTGTTTGCTTCTCCCTGGTGGATCCTATTCCCTTTTTGACATCTCCTGCATATATGGTATTTGGGCGTGTGCAGCGGGGGAAGCGAGCTAGGTCTTTTTGGTAACCCGGTGATTTATTTGCCTGTCGCCATTCATACTGCATTTCTTCAAGCTGGGTGCGTCGCAGCAGCGAAGAAACCACTGATGGGGGTTAAACGCCATCTGTCTTGATAAAGACGGCCCGAAGCGTCTTCGATGCCATTGCCGTAATTGTTCTTCAGCCGATTTGGCCTGTGCCGAAGATTAGGGCTTTGGTTCGATCACAGGGGTCCCCGAAGATTCGGGACGCCACTGTGCTGTGATGATGGCATTGATTGGAACGACGGGAAATGTATTCAGTAATCAAGACAAATGAGCCGCTGCCGAAGACCAAGGAGTTGCATTAGATCATGAAGTTTCGCATAAGTTTTAAGACTTAATAGCGGGCCGTGTTACTTGTCATATTTCATATCTCGTCAGTTCGCCACAATCTGTCCCGTACCCTGTTCCTCCTTTTGTGTGCATTTTGGTGAGTCGGAGGCGTCATGCGTCTTCCCTCTGTTGTGTTGATATTATTTGGGCAATACAAAGATTGCGCATCGATAAATTTGAAATTTGGGAGTCGAGGGGGATAACGACTTCATTACCACAAATGGTAGGCCTTGAGGCAGAATGAATTGGTCTGAGGTGTCTTGCGTTCATATTGGCCCAATAGTGGCCGTTCAAGCTGATCTAGCCGGGAGAGAAGATTAACTTATTTGGACACTCCTGCTTTCTTTGTTCCCCAGAAATATCCCCAAAAGCTATCTGCCAGTCTTAAGTTGTGAGAGATCCAACCCGCTTTATCACCTCTTTAACTAGTGAATCCCGGCCCTCAGGACTTATAAACTTCCCAGCACGCATGAACCCACGTCAACATGCCCATTCAGCCCAACATATCAAGATGAATGCCACATCTGCCAGGGATTTACCAGGTTACGCTCATACCATTGAAGGTTCGACATCAACAGACCCAACAGATCCATCCAGCGAGATAGATAAGCGATCTGACGACGAGACATACCCAGATGGAGGTCTCCGCGCGTGGCTCGTAGTCCTGGGCTCTTTTTTCTTACTTTTTGCAACCTTTGGCTTCCAAGCTTCCGTGGGACTGTTCCAACTTTACTGGTCTTTGAACCAACTCAGTGACTCCAATCCAAGTAGGATAGCCTGGATACCGTCAGTGTTTATCTTCCTGTCACTTTCACTGTCAATACAAACCGGGGCTATATTTGATCGATACGGAGCGCGCTACATTCTACTCTTTGGATCAGTGGGATACCTCTTGACATTTTTTGTTCTCGCTGAATGCACAACCTATGCGCATTTCATGCTGTGTCTTGGAGTTTTGGGTGGTGTTTCTTCCGCAGCGCTCATAACTGTCTCGCAGGGTGTTATATGCCACTGGTTCAAGAAACGACGTGGACAGGCTTCAGGAATAGCAATGCTAGGATCGGCTCTTGGAGGTATCACATTTCCGCTAATCCTGATACCTCTCCTTGAGAAAAGTAGCTGGGCTTTGACAATGCGGATACTCGGACTAATGGTCTTCCTCTGCCTGGTCGCTGGAAATTTGTTCTGTCGTAGCCGTTTGTTAGCAACCAGTACCAGTGCTGTGGTCAATCTTCGGTGCTATTTGAACAGCACGTTCAACTGGCTAAGTGTCAGTGCCTTTGGTGAGTTTAGGCATTTTGTTCATTATGAGATCCAAATGCTGACAATTTCTGGTTAGGCTTTGAACTGTTGCTCATCACTGGACTTGGATTAATCCCAACCTACGCAGCCGACGCTGGCTATGGGACGAGAGCAGGTTTCTATCTTATCATGACAATGAACATGTTTGTATCCCATATACCAATACGGAAAGCTGACACCAAGCACATTCTGATATTTTGTTATAGTGGTTCTGCATTTGGACGTTTCCTACCGTCCTGGTTCTCTGACAAAGTCGGCCGGTTCAATATGCTCCTTCTGATGGCAGTTTTCACTCTCGCTAGCATACTGTTTATCTGGTTGCCATTTGGTCTCAATTCGCTGGTGGCACTTTACATCCTCGTTTTCCTATACGGGTTTGGGACCGGGAGCTTCGTTTCCTTATCTATGGCTTGCGTTGGGCAGATTTGTAGGGGTACAGATTTTGCCCGTTGGATAGGGGCTATGGACTCTGTTGTATCTATTGCGTATGGCTATTCCCCCCACTGAACTGGACATATGGAGCCTGAGTTTGCTAACATACCCTCGCAGGACGCTGGTTTCTATCCCGATAGGAAGCTCAATCCAGTCAAATGCGGGATCCCAAGTCATGGTCTGGTTCTTGGCCGGTGTTTTAAGTTTGGCATTGATAACCTGCAGCATTTCTCGCGCTTCTTATATGGGGTATAAATGGAAATGGAATGCCAGAGTGTAATACTGGGCGGTATGTTGGCTGGGAAAAGGGACTAGCTTGGTATATACTGTACATATCTGATGAGCGTCAGGTGTTCTTTAATGGCATGGAGACGAATACTATAATGAGTAATGAAGTAATATCAGGGACCGTTTTACCTCACCAAACATATGAAATATCGACAACGTTACTGGTTTGTTATGAGGAGATTGATATGCATATCAATCTCCTCATAACAAACCATTCAATTTGACTCCCTGTCGCATAGACGAGAGAATCTCTAACAGTGATGGGAACTGTTGGGGGGTAACTGAATGTTTGAACCTAATCAGTTAGAACCGATAAAAACAAGAGCTCGTCGATTATATCAAGACAATAGACCAGTGGGACTATCTCTCTTGAGTAGCCAATGGTAGTGGTATTCATATAATACAGTTTTCCGCTCCTTCAATCCGGGTATCAAGCCAAAATTCCAAGTACAACCCCTCCACATTGCCGCATATCCTTCGAAAACCAGAACGTAACCTACCCAAGCTCAGACCTCGTAGTAGTAATCCTCATCCAGCCCTTCCCTGCTAGGAATCAACCCCTTGCCCTCCCCGGCCTCCATCCCATCCTCAAGCCTAACATTCAGCAACCGGATCTTCAGCCCGTAGTCTACAACCAGTCCCACAAGCTTATTCGTCTCCGCCGTAATCGGCGCTTGATTTAACAGCATCAGCAGCCCATCCAGCCACTCGCTCGCCAGACTATGCGTTTGCGGGTCCAGCGTCAGAACCACCCTCTCAACCTGCTCATCCTCTGCCGACTCCGTAGGAACATATGAGTTAACTGTAATCTTATTCCTCGTATTCCGTTTCGGCGGCGCCCCCACATCCTCCTTCTTCAGCGTGCTCGTGGTCGACGATATCGACGAAGTGTCATCCGCCCCACCCGCTGTCACATTCGACACCACGCTCGAGATGGTCCCGACATCTAGCTTCTCCGCGAGCTCTGTCAGCGGTGGCGCGTAGCCCGCCTGCGCGTCAAAGTCCGCATAGTGCAAGAACCGGCGGTTGTGGCTGAGCCGCGCGAAGCGCCACGGCTTGCTGCGCACCGAGGCGGCGGAGTTGGGATCGCCGCGAACAGCGCTGCGAGGGAACCATGAGCCTTGGAGGAGGCAGCGGATGCGTTGCTCTTTGACAAACTGGAGGGACTCGTTGTGGAGTTCATCGCGCACTTGCTGAAGGTGGTGGCCCCACTGGTCCTCGAATGAGAACTTCAGGACTTCCATCTGCACCTCGCGCAGGCGGTGGTACTCGAAATCGGCGATCTCTTCCTCTGCCTCCTGGATATCTTTGGTACGTGTTGCTGAGCCTACGACTTTGTCAATCAAGATGCGGACGAGCTCGGCAACTTTGTCGAAATCGTCCTGGACTGCGCCTGTAGCTTTCCACAGGCGGAAGAAGGCGAGAAGACCGGCAGTGTGGAGTCGCGACCATTGCAAGACGAGGGGCCGGAAGATCATGTCGTAGTTTTGGGGGCTTTCGAGCATTTGGTAGTGTTTTGCGTCTTCGGTTTCCGATTTATCGGCACCAAAGTGATCGTAAAGGATAGCTGTGACTGCAAGACTGCAACGGGCGATCGGGCAGCGCGTGTGAAGAGGTTTAGATGACTGTTCGAGGAGGATCTTTTGGAAGTTGTCTTCTTGCTTGCGAACGTAGTCTGTGAGGTCCATCATCCCGAGGAAGCCCATCGGATCAAACTCCCACGCTGGGCTCTCAGTAACAAAGCCAAGTCGCCGCCACTTCTCCGGGTTGTGTTTGCGACTCCCCTTCTTTGCCGCGTCGCTCACTTCTTCCACTCGGCCCATCTGTGTCACATGTTCTCGTTTCTCTGGCGCACTTGCAAGATGTATCCCTTTCAGCGCCCTCCTGTGATCCGGCCTTTCTAAGTCCACCCTCATATCCCTCCATTTCCTCATCAAGAGCTTCGTCAGCGCCTGGAACTCTAGCAATGGATGCGCCAAATCTTGTAATGCCGAGCTCTGCATCAGACGATATGCTCCCTTTACAACGCCTAGGTCCTGGAGCCTCTTGATGAATTTCGGCCACTCTTCACCGGTCCCGCTGCTCTTGCTTGTTCCCTCCTTTCCACCGTCATTTGTTATGGCATCCCTCATTAGTGCATTAAGTAGCATAAGCGCATTGGCACAGAGCGCATGGTCCGCAGAGTTGAGCTGGGACACCACCATCTCAAAGAACTGCGGGTAGACCGCTACTGCTGGCTTGAGCGTGCGAAAGCCGAACGCGCCTGGAGTCCGTATTGCGCCGCGTGTGGTTTGTGGGTGGCTCACAATCGCAACCAGTATCGACATGGCGCCTCGGAGGATGTTGACGAGGGGATGTGTGACAATCAGCTCCACCACGCGCTCGACTAATTCTCCGGCTCCAGCGCTTTCGAAGATCTCCCAGCCCATGTCGACCTCGAGAAGGCGGCTCAGAGATTGGAGCGAGTATGCGAGGGTGTTGCCGCCGGTAGTCATGATAAGCCGGCGCAGAATGCCGAGCCCCCCAGTGGATATGAAGACGTCGGCAAAAGAAGGGTCGTTGATCGAGGACTGCAGTTTGAAGACTGCCATTTTGCGAAGGGCATCTTCATCGCTCGACAGGCTCCTCAGGAGCGAGGGGATCTCGGCTTGGTCCATTGTAAGTAAGCCTGGCGACTCCTTTTACAATTGGGGATGCGGCGCGTCCTCAATGGGTCATCGAGGGTAGCTGGAGAGGAATTAGGGGCTTGTGCTCGTGTAGCGAAGACGTTGAAGATTCGAAAGCAGTGTTACTCGGTCAATCTGGGTTATGTCGAAATATTTGCTGGGGGTCCGTTGTTGAATCCGTGCGACGGTCCAGGCGGGTTTCTGGATGTTTTAATGGGGTCTGTGCACGAAGTGGGCTATCGGGCAACTCAGGGGTCTTCACGTTTATTGAAGGGGGACGTGGGGAAGGCCACGACGTACAAAGCCAGGTTACCAAGACACCACAACGATCTGATGGATATGGCAGGTTACACTATCTCAACAGTTCTCGATATCTCATATTCATCCTGGCATATCTAGGTGCAAGCTTTATGCTCATCTCTAGACACAATTTCAGAGCAAATCACTTTAGTGAATATCAGGTGTAGTATCTTATGGCTCCTTATGGCTCCTTCACTTCCGAGTTTGAAAGCTCTCATGATTAGATTCAGCAGTAAGCTGGTATCATTATGACATATAACACACAACATACTTCCAATTCTCCAGCCCTCCAGCCCAAGTAATTAATACATCCTCACTGCGTCTTCTTGGCTTCCGCGCTCTCCTTCTCCGCAATAAAGGCCTTCACAGCTCTCTCCATCCCTTGGCGGGCGGTAAAAATTGGCCTGTAGCCTAACCGCTCCCTCGCCTTCGTAATATTGTAATATCTTGTCATGCAACTGAACCGTATCCCCCTAGGCGTCATCTTGCTCTTCTTACCGACCAACCACAACGACGTCTCGACCAACGACGCCAATGGCACACCGACTTCCTTCGAAATCGTCCACACGCCCTCGGTTCCCTTCGTGTGGCCAGCAATCGCCCACAGCTGGCGCGGGAAGTCCCAGAAGTATACGGGTGAATCGTTGGTGATGATAAACGCCTCACCATCTACCTTCTCGTGGTCGAGCGGCGCAACGGACAGCCTTTTTGTCGACAGTAGCAGATGCGCGGCGATAATATGTGCGTGTGCCACATTGCCAACGTACGTGAAGTCGAAGAGGTTCGTGTTGTCGCCGACCTGGAAGTTGGTCTTATTGGTGTAGTACAAGTCCAGCATATTGGGCAGCATCTGAACGTCGCCCTCGCCAAAAATACCCGCAGGGCGGATGGCGGCAGTGAGGAGATCAGAAGGGCCGGTGCGGTTTGCCTTCAAGACGGCCTCTTCGGCCAGGCCCTTCGTCTCGGCGTAGTAGTCTGTCTGGTACTTGCCTTTGAGAATGGGCCAGCGTTCGTCAGCATTGATGAGGTCGTCGACAGAGTTGCTGATGACAGAGGCTGAGCTGGTGTAGACGAGCGCAGTGACGCCTGTCTCGCGACAAGCGTCAATGACGCATTGCGTGCCGTCGACGTTGACCTTGTAGAGGAAGTCATTGGCCATCTCGGCGATGGCCACGGGAGAGGCGGTATGGATCACAACATCGGGCTTGACCTTCTTGAAAATAGTGATCATGGAATCGAGCGAGGTGATGTCGCCGTCGAAGTATTGGACGCCATCAGATTCAGGACGGCGGTTGCGTGTTGTGCGGAGATCCACCACGGACACCTTGCAGGTGTAGCTAGTGACGAGCTGGTTGACGATGTGGTGACCGAGGAAACCGCAGCCGCCAATGACGACAACGTTTCCAAGGTTTTTCTTGACGACTTTAGATACCGGCGCCATTGTTCGAGATTTTCTGTGGTTGATGAGACTCCAATGGGTCGAAGCTATCGCGAAGTGGTGCTGACGCTGTAGGATTATTTCATGGGGCAATCCCGGATTTATTAATATCCGCCAGTAGTGACCCCTGAACTGTAGATTTGGGGTATCCCTGTTTACCCGCCAATTCAACCGTGATTCATTTTTGGAGGTTTGGCTTATTAGAACTACCGTATACGAAGTAGGATGGCCTTTCTAGAGAGAGGTTATTCTACATCACCGTTACTGATGGTACTATGGAAACATTTCGTTCACTCTCTGCCTCTCTTTCTGGACTGGAAAATATGGAGTCACGAGAATACTGAGTTAATGTAAAACTATCGTGATGTTAAGAACAAGGATCAAATCGTAGTTTCAGAGGCCTCTTCATATAAAACATCCCAAATCCAACTACAACCTCACCAGGCCCGTGCCCATATTCAGATATGGCTTGATCTCTATATACAGACCGTGTCCATTTGGAGGGGCTCGCTCATCCTAGGCCTTCTTTGGTTCTTTCTTGGCGCTGTCTTCATCTTTATCACCCTTCTCATCCTCCTCATCTTCGTCCTCGTCATCTTCATCGTCTTCATCGTCTTCATCATCCTCGTCATCGTCATCGTCATCATCATCCTCCTCATCATCCTCCTCATCATCCTCCTCAGTAACCCCCTTTTTCTCAACCGGCTTAGCCTTTTCAGTGGAGGCAGTTAATTCCTCGCTCTCCCCAGTCTTGGCAATTGGCAGGCTGACATCTGCCACCTTCCAAGCCGTAGAAGTTGGCGATTGGAGAGACTTCATTTCATTCAATGCATGCTGTGAGACAGGCGGTGTGCTTGCGGGGGATACATTCCAAGCCGATGTCTTTGGGTCTTGTAATATTGTAATAGGCTCGACAGTTTGCGGGGTTTCTGTCGTCGCCGACTCCTTGGTATCCTTTGCTGTGGCCTCCCCCGTTCCGCTGCCAACAAATACTTCTGGCTTCGCCTGCAGTGTCTTTTTCTTCATGTCCTTCGCCCTCTGTGCGGCTTCTTCGCCCATTTGACGCATCGCCAGTGAAATCGAGCTGCCCCCGGCCGTAGGTGTCTTGGGAGCTTCTGTTGCTTTAGGAGCGGGTTTGGGTTCGGGAGTTGGAGAAATGGGTGTCTTTGCACCGGTTGGTAGCGGCGGTGCAGTCGGTGCAGCCGGCGCAGCAGGTGCAGCAGGTGTTACTGGCGCAGCTGGTGCAGCCGCAGCCGCAGCAGCAGCTTTTATGGGATTACCAAATCCAGCAGGTCTCGCCGGCGTCGAAGACACTCCGACAATACGCACATGTTGTTTAAGTTCGCCATACTCGTTCCAGTCTTCTATTTCCACCAGGTCCTGGGCAAGTCAGCGCAGTACATAGGAGCGGACCATATCAACAAACCCCCACTACCATGCCCTCTTGGACCAAGCCAGGGATCTTTCGCTGGCGCCCACTCTCATCTTTTCCCGCGCGCCGGCCCCATATCATGCGTGCCTTTTCATCTGTTGCGAGGTCGATGGCTTTGAAGGGAATTCTGTTTGCCCTCAAAATGGTCTCGAGTCTCGATGTCGCCGTGACGATATGTGATGAGCCAGCGGTGAGCGAGGTATAGATATAGAGGTGCGGATCCGTAGAATAGGACTGGGCCGGAGATTCAGACATTATGGCGAGGGCGGTAGCTAAGCTCAACTCAAGGTGTGGAGATGCGGGGTTCGGAGTCCGAGTAAGGAGTCCAGTGGGCGATAAGGGTTGTTGTGAATTTGTCTCGTAGAAGAGCAGGATAATTCTCGTTCGATATAGCAAGTTTGTGACTCTGAAACGACTGCGATTTCTGCCAGCACATGAGCAGCGGTTGTTAGATCCTCCGGACCGTGCTTGCGTCTCAGTTCGTCGTGGTTGTTGCGACTGGAAGCGCTATCGCTTATCGCACTGCACTTCAGGCCTAAGCCATCCCTGGGCATCACTGACGCCATTACTAGCCTCGGCTGGAACGGCTCTGAGGAGATATATAGTCAGCGCAGGCGCCACATATACTTCCAATATATCATAAAAATGGCAGCGCCGACAGGAGCTCAATTAATAGCCCGAGCTCTTCATGAGCTTGGCATCAAGGTTATATTTGGCCTGGTTGGCATCCCAGTAGTCCAAATCGCCGAGGAGGCAATCAAGCTTGGGATCAGATTTATAGCTTTCCGCAATGAGCAGGCGGCGAGCTATGCAGCCACAGCATATGGATATCTTACAGGGAAACCTGGGGTGTGCTTGGTAGTAGGTGGACCTGGAGTTTTGCATGCAATGTCAGGAATTGGGAACTCGTCAACGAATGCATGGCCTCTACTGCTTCTGGCTGGCTCCAGCGAGTCTCATCTGGTCACAAAAGGTGCGTTTCAAGAGATGGACGCTGTCAGTCTTCTTACGCCACATGTAAAGTTGGCGGTGCGGCCCACGCTAGATTCGATTCCCCAGGGCATCTCCAATGCCTACAGGACTGCTTGGTATGGGAGAGGAGGGACCGGGTTTGTGGATCTACCAGCCGATGTTATACAAGGGGAAGGGGATGAGATATCTAAGCTCGTTGTACCCTCACCAGCTCGGGCTTCCGGCGACCCAGAGAGGATTTCAGCTGCGGTGAAGCTTCTCAAGTCTGCCAAGGCACCACTTGTTATCGTTGGGAAGGGCGCAGCATATGCACAAGCAGAGGGCGGCATTAGACGGCTCGTCGACGAGACTAAAATACCATTCCTTCCAACTCCAATGGGCAAAGGTGTCTTAGCAGACTCCCATCCATCAAACACGGCCAGTGCCCGCTCAGCAGCTCTGAAAGGCGCAGATGTCGTCTTGATTCTCGGTGCGAGACTGAACTGGATCCTCCACTTCGGCGAAGAACCAAAATGGAACCCAGACGTCAAGATCATCCAAGTCGACATATCCGCCGAAGAGCTAGGCAAGAACAACGGCGATGCCTCCCTCTCCATAATAGGCGACATCAACATCGTCACCTCCCAGCTGAGCACCGGCCTCCAAAACTGGCAATACAACACCTCAGCCCCCTACATCGAAGCCATCCGCGCCAGCACCGCCAAAAACGAAGCCACAGCCGCCAAATCAGCCCAAGTCGACAAAATACCCATGACCTACGGCCGCACCTTTGCCGTCATCAAGGAGACGCTTAACGCGCTCTCCCCGCCCGAGAACGGCGAGATCGTGTATGTCTCCGAGGGCGCGAACACGATGGATATCTCCCGCAGTGTCTTCAATGTCGAGCACCCCCGTCTGCGCCTCGATGCAGGAACCTACGCTACGATGGGTGTAGGTCTCGGTTATGCAATTGCAGCGCACTGCGCGTATAACCTGCCCGATCCCCAGGGCTCATCGGGCCCGTCGTCGTCGCGGAAGAAGATTGTGTGCCTTGAGGGCGACTCGGCGTTTGGGTTTTCGATGCCGGAGATTGAGACTATGGCGCGGTACTGTATGGATGTACTGGTGTTTGTGGTCAATAATGGCGGCGTGTATCATGGCGATAGCGCGGATAGTGATGCGTGGTTGGCGCTGCAGGATAAGACGACTCAGGGTGCTGCGGGGGGACTAAGGAGCACGAGTTTGGGGTGGGAGGTTGGGTATGAGAAGATGGCGGAGATGTGTGGGGGGAAGGGGTATTTAGTGAGGACACCGGAGGAGCTGCAGAAGGCTACGGAAGAGGGTTTCAAGGCGACGGTGCCGGTGGTTATTAATATCATTATTGAAGCGGGGCAGGCGAAGAAGTTGGTAAGATTGAATCCCTTCATTGCCTGTGGACACTCGAATGGAGCTGAACTGACGCCGAGTAGGAATTCGCGTGGCAGAAGAGCACGCAGAAGAAGGCCAAAAACGCCAAGCTATAAATGCCTTAATCTATATTCCCTTTTGGAATTAAATGTACATACAGTTCGATACGCTTTCCGGGAATGTGCGTCTAATGTCTCGCTCCGTTTGCCGCCAGGGCGGCAAAGTGCATGAACAGCCATCGTCGTGGTCAAAGAAACCAGGGTAGTTCCATCCTCATACCCTTCTGGGAGCCAGGATGGCCATGTAACTTGTCTCTGATCTTTCTGTTGGCATCTTCGTTTACTCCTCTTTGAAACGGCCTCATATGGCTCAAAGGCATTCTCCTTACTTTCCTTCGTTTCTCTGTCTCAAGAACGGCTCCTACGCCACGAGTGAGCTAATAAGCGCTGCTACGAAGTATAAGTCTTCTTCTCTCGCTCTTCTGGGATATATTTCGTCGGCATCAGATTTTTCATTCACAGCAATCTCATTTCGTCGTATCTAGAACTTAAACCACTACTAAAACGAACAATCCCGTCCAACAACACGACTCAAGCTATCAACCGAACAACCCCATCCAACAACAACTCTTGCAACCTCATCAACACCCTTCACCACCCAGATGTGCTTCTACCCTGCGCCCCCCAA